>WMED01000718.1:0-32029 GCA_019650415.1 Pipa parva
AGTTCTGGTGGAAACAGGAGAGTTGAGGTGCACATTTAATTCTGTTGTGATTTGGGCAGCTGTGAATTTATGTTTTCTGGATGCAATCAAGGTTAGCACCCGAACATCCCTTTCAGACAGCTTCCTCTTGCATCCACAGTTACTCCTGTTGGATGTGATTCGTCCTTCTTGGTGGTATTCTGACATTACCCTGAATACCGTGGCTCTTGATACATTACAAAGACTTGCTGTATTGGCCACAGATGTGCCAGCAAGATGTGCAGAAATAATTTGTTTTCTTTTGAACTCTGGTATGTCACCCATAATGTTGTGTGCATTGCAATATTTTGAGCAAAAAGTGTGCTCTTACCCTGCTAATTGAACCTTCACACTTTGCTCTTACTGGTGCAATGTGCAATTAATGAAGATTGGACACCAGGCTGGTCCAATTTAGCCATGAAACCTCCCACACTAAAATGACAGGTGTTTCAGTTTTCTTTGTCTAACGCCTTTATTTACAAAAATGTTTATTTCATTAGTACAACCTAAATTACTATTAGTTTTGAGGTGACAGGTGCACTTTAATGGACATAAACATGAAAAATATAATGCATCCCACCAATGCAACAAAGTCAACCACTTCTCTATCTTTCACTAGAAGCATTTTTATGACAAAGAGAGTTTGAAATTTTAGAAATTCCTTTTTGCAGCTGGAGGTCTAAACATGAGGAATAAGACCGGACTAGACTTAGAATAGTGGGTGTACTGGTCTAGCTGTTTTCATCTGGTCATTGAAGCACCATGTTCTATTTGGGGAGTTTGTCTCTTATAAATGTTTACTAGTTTAAGCTGACTTTATCTGACCAACATGTTGTTATGCTGAAGTTGATCCTGGGAGATTAATGTCTGAAAAAGCAATCACTTTCTGCAACAGATCTATAGCTTTAGCTTTTAACTTTGATTTGTGTTTTGTATTTGTAATTCTGCAGACTCCTGAGTAAGCTGTGGTTCCTGTGTTATTTCATGCTCCAAACTCAGTCCAGGTTTCCAGAAGCTGTTCTGAGCTACTAGCCCAACCCCTAGTGGCAGGAAACACTACACAGAAATAAGCTATCCTGAGAGACTAAGGTTAGTTTCTAGAAATGGAGTGCTATTGCAATAACTGCTAGTAAAAGCTCTCAGTTTCCAACCTTCAGGAGAAATTTGTTTCTGTCTGTTGGAAACATAGACTGATTTTAATCCATAGAACAGCTTCCACAACCAAACGACTCCTAATGTTTACAAAAGGAAAGCTACATGAGGTAGCAAGGAAACAGAGAAAGTGCACTATAGCTGTGACTATTATTAGGGAAATTAGTGGGTTACTATTGTTGTGGCTCCAGGTATTATTCCTTGTCTTTAACAGTGTACCCTATACCACAGTAGAAAGATAGCCAGCACCCGGTAGAACATTACACAATTGAAAAATCAGACATTTTTGGCACTATAAGAGCACATTAGCACTGTCTTTAGGGTCTGTTCATTTATAAATAAATGCCAAATGTTTTACTCTTTCTCACTCATCATCATTTTCCACCATTGGTAGCGGCTATTAATTATCTGCTTATACTCTTACAATGCAATATCTAGCATTAATAAGACAGTCTTTCTTATAGTTTTCTCTGCTAAGCCCCATTGAACACTATATTTAAATCCCAAAGCAATTGTATTTTTTTTTGGAAAATATTATAATTATATTGGTGTATATGAACAATTGGTCTTCAGTTTCCCTTGCTAAGAAAATACATTAAAAAGAATATGACTCTATCTGCAATCCTTCAAACCTCTGGCACAGGACCAGTCATCAAAAAGACCTTGGAGATTAAAAATAGTTGTTTGGACAAAACTGGACTAAACTTATAAAGGACACATGTATAATCTGTCTGGAAATGGTGTTTTTTTAACCTTTAGATCAATTTATTCTTTTTTTTTCAGTGGATCAAGCACAATGGTTTGTTGCTACTCAAAACTAGTGAATTTATGGAGTTCAATATACAGAAGAAAACATTCTGTATTCTTCCTGTCCCTTATAACCAGCTTAGTCTCCTTGATATTTTAGTTGACCTTCATTTGCTTGCTTCATATTATTAATGCTGAGTTCATTTGTTTGTTTTTCCCCCTGTTGCTGTCGCTGGGAATTGGTTTTTAATTTACTGTTTAATATGCTTGCTGATTTTGATGCTTTCAGCCATGTCATTTTAAATGAGCCTACTGTCCTTTCTTACCTGTAGTCTTTAAACATTTATTAAACTTAATCATTCTAATCCATATATATTACATATACTGTATATTAACTAATATATTTTGATTTGTCTTATAATGATACAGTACATGCTAATTGTTAACCTGAAAAACTTATGTTTCTGATAACTGTCATACCTTTTAAAAATGTAAACTAAAGATGTGTACAAACTCCTACGTTTTAATTTTTGGTTCAGTTCCATTACGATATTTTGGTTTTGTTTATATCCTGATATTTTGCCAAAGGTTTTGGGGTTTTAAGACATATATAATTTGTCTATTATAAAGCCTTGCAATTATTTTGCTTTTACAAAGCCATTTGTCACTTTTCAAATACTTCTGGTTATTTAAAGGCCTACATTTACTTCAAGTTCAATACACACAAGGCATTGTCCTGGTCTGCTGTCCTTCTGCTACGTTTATGACATTGATTGCACTTCTCACTGGAATCCACATTATAATAATGAAACCGGGGTCCTTCACAAAAGGGCTGTAATTAATTTTTATAAAGACCAGCTTCGACATATTTTTTGGCAGCAACTTCCTACACCAATCACTCTCTACATTCCCTGTGGTACTAAACACTCTCTTTGAGTTTATCCTAGAGGGTGGACAGCTGAAGTAGAGCATTTCCATTCTACATAATAGTCTCCAAATAAATAGTTTTTTGTGCTGTAACTAAAGGGACCATCTGTAATTTAGATCTCCCTTTTGGCAGCAAAATAGTCCAAACATTAGAAGTATGTCTCATGGGAGGTAGGAGATTTCTTCATCTCTTTTAGGCCAGCCCAAATATTCATCTGAAAGGAGGTCTGTGAAGTAGCAGCTCATTTGGTGATAAAGTCTAATTTTTTTTTTTTTTTTTTTTTGCTGCACTTTTCACTGTGGAAAAAACATATTTATTTAGCTGGAAAGATGCTAGATATGGTTTAAATCTAAGGTTCCAGCAGGGTTGTTATGAGGTGTTCATCCCTGTGTATGGCTGGTGTAGCGTGCATACAGTACATAGTTCCATATCCACATTCCTTAGATATCTTGTAAGTCGATAACCACACATGACTCATCAGGAATAGGATGGGTTGAATTTGGCTGCAGCTTTATTTAGCATATTAATCCTATCAACCATAAAAAAAAAGTAATACAACCAAATTAAAATTAGAATGCTTCCCCCAATATTGTTGCCAAATATCATTCTCTGACTGCCCCAATCCCGTAACCACAGACATTGAGGCAGGTAATGGCCAGTGGAGCTGTTCGCTCCAATCTTGAGCCCTTGCCAAAGTATTGCATATTGCATATTAACATATCCCCCATGAGATATTACCAAGCATTCACCAATTTTCCACCATTCGGCTGCACCAAGTAAAACAATCCTATGGCATTTCAAGACAAAGGGGATTATGCACTTAAGTCCAAATTGTTGCGTATAGGTGTGAATTTGCCAGATAAAGACAGTCATAATAGGCTGCTACTGTCGCAGTCACGTCTTTATCATGAGAATATTGTCACAGTCGTGACTTTATTATGGGAAAATTGTTGCAATATTAACTTAAAAAAATTGTTGTGACTTAACAATGGGGAAATTTTTGCGGATTTGATATGGGAATCCGCTGTTTGAGAATTCGACAGTCGAATTTGCACCTTAGTGGATAACCCCCAAATTGCCTTGTTCTTTCCACTACATCTTCTTGCTTATCATGTTATAAAAGGGGAAGGTTGGGATGCTGCTTCCTCCTAACAGACATGCCTCCAAGCTTCCTACTCTCTCTGCTTCCTTCCTTTTCCCACCTTCACACTTAACCTATTAGCCCACTCACCCATCAATCACCCCCTGCATTCTTTCTTGCTTCATTTCTCTCTGTGGGTGTCATATATGTTGACAATCATGAATGGATGTGTCTGGCTTAAAAGGCAGGTCTAACTCACCCACAGTACATTCTTGCATGCATTCCCAGAAACAAGAGCAGTCAGCATCCTGTATCTAAATGTGGTCATAATCATCCTTGCACCATTCAGACTTCATGTGATTTTAACGTCAAAGTTAATGAGTTAAATCCCTAGCTGTAGCTTTATTTTCAACTCTATGAAAAAATACATGATACAGAGCTGAAATATAGCCTCCAGAAATAAAAAAAAAAAAAGCAGAACTGGAAAATCTGAGATTTTAGCAGGGCTCTCTATTGATTTCTTTTTTCAAACATATCTTCTAAATCTTGAGAGATCTGATTCCAAATGCTTCAGCACTACAACTCCCACAGTTCTCTGAGTTAACAGAGAGTATTTTTTGTAGAGAAAATGGCTTTTGCCACAACTCCTCCCATTCTAGTGATGTAAACAATGATGTTTTATGCTTTATTTAAGATTTGCCCTTTAAGTTTAGTTTGTGAGTATTGTTTTAAGAAAACTCCTTTATAGCATAATCCTTCTTTATTTTTTCGTTCTCCTTTAAAGCTCAGTTTAATGCTTGTTGTGTGTATTGAAATTAGATGCATTTAAAAACTGTCATGTAAAGATAGTAAAATGATATGGGTTATTTCTAGAAGTTTTTGGTATAGTTTGATGATATTTTTGGTTTCAGGGATCTATTGCTCTAAATAACAGTTTGTATGTATCTATGTATGTCTGGTTTATAAAATTCTATATATATATAAATCCACTTATAATTTCTAGCTAGAAAGGAGCCCAACTTATTGTAGGAGCATAGAAGTCTTATAACCAATTGCAAACCAGAGCATGTGAAGCTTTCATACATTACCAACCACAGACCAATATGTAAGCAGTCAGGGAATTGAACAATTTACATATGCAGTTCAACTTACATAAGTCTTCTTCCTATTTAGACTGTAAGCTCTATGGGGCACGGTCCTCCATCCTCTTGTTGCAATCTTGGCCTGGCACTTACAGTGATGTATTTGATTTGATTATATGCTTGTACGTTTGTATTTTACTTCACTTGTTCTATGTTACGCACTTTCCCTTGTCTGTATTATAAGTGTATTGTTGGATTGTACAGCGTTGCGTAACCCTGTGGTGCTTTATAAATAAAAATATACAAATATGCATACATGATTGGGCTGCTGGAAGTCTCTAAATATCTTCTCAGAAAGGGACAACAAGATCAATATTCTATTTAATGATGAATACAAGTTTGAGATCTAAGTCACTTACATGAACGATGTACAGTAAACGGTCAAACAAAAAGATACAATGCTAAAGGCATATAATACTAATTCCAGCAGTTAGGGTGCTTATATGCACATATGGGTGTGTGTTTATATTGAAACCATTTTATCTTACAAAAAAATCTTTGTGATCATACATAGCTAATCAGCCCCCTAAAACCACAAATCTAAAAATAAATGTGAACATGATATGGCCAGTCTAATCTAAGTGACTTCACATCCTGTTACATTCACACCCTGTTACATTCAAAGGAACTGCTAATTCAAGCATAAAAAAAATATGTGAAAATCGAACACACAAAAATGCCTTTATTTGTTGTGCATATTTATACACTGATGACATATTTCACAGTACTTTATAAAAATTATTTTTTCACTCACTAGTTTCTCCTATACACTCAAACAGATGTACAAACACAGATTAGGGCAACTGTACACAGACTTTACACACAAACTGGAGTACCCAGTAAGAACCCTTATAAGTACAGGAAGAATATACAAACAACATGGAGATGATATCCAGGCTGGAATGGAACTCAGGACCAAACGCAGCAAGCTGTGTCTTTTATATTTAAAAGCTATAACCACATATGTTTTAGTTGAAGACATTTAAACACATTATTCTCCTAGATGTAGTAATAATGTGCTGGCATCTTTGAAATGTAGTTAATCGATTCCAGTTTCTGTGCATTTGCTATAGGGGCACCCAATATTGTGAGATTCAAAATAAACAGAAGGAAACTTCAACAAGTCTTGCTGTAATTCTTTGTAACAGTAATTTGTGTCACTAACCTTTAGGCATGGTACAGCCACCACTTCTAATACTATCAAATTCAATTGGACTGTTCTATGATTATGTTCCTTATACAGAGGTGTTGGTATATGTTTTAGGTAAAAATTTTCTCACATTCTTATATCCCCCGTTATGCTCGTTAACTGGATTTGTTCAGAAAAACACATTATAGAAGTGTAGGTTTCTCGGTATAAGAAATATAGGAACCTTTCCATGCTTACCTTGCATGTTGTAGCTTCATTATTGGTGGAAACCTCTTAACCACCCTTCCATTGTGTTTTGTTGTGTAAAGTGAATGTGTGAAGATGTGTTTCTCTTTTGGTATTCAGCTAGGTTCACATTGGCACTGTAAACCTGTGGACTTACCTTGCTCCGGCCACACTAGCGAATGATGTACACACACTGTGTCTGGAACGCTGGCCGTTGCATTTTTGCTGTATGTATATACACCGCGTAAAAAATGCAGCCAGATGGAAGGAGCCGCAAAATCCGACGGAGCATTTACACTGCTCAGGTAAGTACGGTACAATAGGAAAGCGCCTCCCGAAAATACGCTGGCCTGAATTTGCTAGCATATTTTCATAGATAAATTAAATTAAATTGTTGGTAATTCATTTTATCAGTCAAATTTACTAAAATGTAGTAATTTATTGTAGCTAAATAATGAATAGGTATATTTTAGCAAGGTGATATCATTTTCCTAGTAACTGATTTAGAGGAGATAATAACACCATAACTGTCTTTTTCTGCATTAATGACAGCATGACTTAGTATAAGCATGGACAACATAACCATTTTGCTGCTTTTTGGTCACTAGTATTATCACTGGAGAATAGTGCCATGAATAACCATTGTTCTTAAAGGGTATGTAAACCCTGTCTATAAAGAAAAACCCATTTGCCTATTGTCAAGCAATATAACAATTAATAAACTCCTAACTTACATCTTAATTCAACAGAGCTCAGTATCCCCCTGCAACTGCTTTGTCCCTGTGAATGAGTTCCCTGTTGTATGAAGCCATACCTTCTCCTTTCCTTAACTTCCTCTCTCCACAGCCAACCGCAGAGGTAATCGATCAGCTTTGATCTGGGCATGCTCAGGGATGGGAACAGACTTTTTAGATAAGGAGAAGGGAAAGGGATTCCACATAAGACCATGCTCTCTAAATAGTGAGTGATGTCACTTGGGGGCAGGCTATATCAGCACTATAAAGGAAAATCCTGTACACAGAATGGCTGGGGGATCAGGGCTGTTTAAACAAGAAGAAAGTTGTACTGATCCCAAAATCGTTTTTACATTTTAACATTTGGGTTGGCTTTCTATATGTATACACGTCAAATAGAAATAATGTTTTATTCAAACTTTTCATACCCTTTAAATTAAATTAAATTTCAGATGATTCCTAGCTCATGTCTGCTGTAAACCTCCCTGATTCACTCAAGTCAAATATAAATATTCAAGCCAGTATCCCTTGCTGGCCCCATTGGTTTAGTATTTACTTATTAACAGGGTATAGCATTGTCTTGTCTGCCATCCCAAATATAAAATATGTGCTTTCGTCATGTTGCTTGTTGTCAGTGACTACTAGAACCACTCTGCTAAACCAGTTCCCTTAGCAATGTAGCTGCGCATCATTGAGCATAGCCAGCTTTGACCTCTTCTGTACACATACTCCACTTCTGAAGGATGCAGAATTTGCAGTCTATGCAACATCATCTGTACAGGAAACATTTTTTAG
This sequence comes from Pipa parva, assembly GCA_019650415.1. Taxonomy (NCBI): domain Eukaryota; kingdom Metazoa; phylum Chordata; class Amphibia; order Anura; family Pipidae; genus Pipa; species Pipa parva. The sequence continues at coordinate 7,973 of WMED01000718.1, forward strand.
TAGTGTTGGTCTAACTAGATAAGACAGCATTATATCCTGGTGTAGAACTTCAAAACTGCTTAGAATATTAGATTAAAATGCACTTCAGTATTAAAGATTATTAATATATCTTACAAATTCTAATAAGTTGTACAAAGGTGAAAAAATTGTTTAAGTCAAATCTGTTTAGCTCTTCTGATCTCGACCAGAGAACTTAACAATACACAGATAGACAGGCTGTACAGTAGGTAATGCAGTATTCTGTTTCAGCTAAATGTTTTCAGTTTTCTGATTCACCAAAGATTCCATTGCAGCGTGTCACTCATCATTAAGTGCAGCTGTGTGCAATTCCCATGATAAAATGTACACTAAGTATTTTAGAACAGAAAAAGCAATTGAATAGCAGAACAAAATTCACGGTTTAAAAAGACTGGTCTTGCCATCTTGGCAGAACGAAATACTATTTTTTTTTTTATATTGAACAAATACAAACAAACCAAAGAAATAACAGAATTGTTTGATTACAGCATAGAGGGCATTCTAATGATTCATTAAATGCCTAAGCCCTGGAAAACTATGAGATATTTCAACACAATTAGACATGGCCACATTCCCTCATAAAGAAACATGGCAGGCAAAAGGGGAAGACCTTGCCTGAGTAATAAACTTCATTAATAACCTTTAACAAACGAGACTTAGACAGTAGCATTGGTAGAAAGTTGGCCACAGCTGTATTATAAATTTAAACCTTCAAAGGTAATATGCCAACAGTTGCACCATAACTGGCATTTAACAAACCACATTTCAACAGGAGTCTCAGACTATTTGAGCAAGTGGCCAAAGCCATAAGCTGCTGGCTCTCACCCATAATAGCCATGACTCACCAAATGTCAAAATTCAGCCATGTCAGTGCATTTAATAACCTCAAGCTGTGTAATAAAAAAAAACAATATACTGTATATATAATTTTTAATTGATAACCTTGAGCCAGGGGAGGGAGGATGGGGAACTTTTTGCTCCTAGCAGGTCCTTTCATTGGCATTCCTCTAAGGTAAGCCCTTCTGTTATATACTAACACGCCCCCTTTGAACAGAATTGATTCATGGTCATATTCTATAGGCTATTCCTTCCTCTCAGCCCATATTAATATCTTGCTTTCCCGCCTGCCACAGTCTGTTCCTCCCTCACTCCGGCAAGGTAAGGGGGGAGGTGGCCAGACATCTTATTATGCAGGAATGTGTGGAAATTTTTGCATGTAAATGTTGCAAACACTGTCATTAGGGATACAACCTAACAAACAGGGATTCCCTTACATAACAGTTAGGCACTAAAGTACAATTGGACCTGTGAGAGGTACGTGAAATTAGGAAGAGGCAGTTTGATTGCACCTAATGCTGCCACTTCATTTCAATGTAACACTTTCCTTCAGTGCAGTTTCTTGATATTGCCCCAGGATTTAGGGGGTTATTCACTAAAGTCTGAATTGTTGCGTATAGGTGTGAATTTGCCAGCTAAAGACAGTCTCAATAGGCTGCTACTGTCTCAGTCACATCTTTATAATGAGAATATTGTCACAGGACTTTATTATGGGAAAATTGTCGCAGGCGCAACTTTAAAATTGCTGCGGTCGTGAATTTACAATGGGGAAATTGTCGCGGTCACTATGGGAATCTGCTGTTTAAGAATTCGATAGTTAAATTCGGACTTTAGTGAGTAACCCCCTTAATCCATTCACAAGAACACAGTGTTGGACAGAGGTAACTTGGCTCACCAAAAAAGATAATCACAAGGGCCCACAGTCTATTTACAGAAGTTTCAATGTCTGACATGCACAACCCTTTATTGGGTGAATAATTATATACAACTTGTTTCGGGCAGGTGCCCTTTGTCAAGTGTCATTTCTATGTATAAGGAAAATTATTTAAAGCTATTTATTTCTTAGGCTTTTACTACCCTTTTAACTGTGGATTTCATATTAAGCAGCAATTTCCACACTCGTGTGGATTTCACTCTAAGTGAATGAGGAGGACATTCTAAGCTATAGATGGCCATTCCATTTAATTGCTCTAAATATTAGTGTAGATAAGACTGAATCCAAATACAAACATAGAGTGCTTTGTATAGCATAGTTAATGCTATATTTTTTTTAGAGTCTTACAGGGGAATTAGTAACCCATAGTAACTAATAAGTAGTCACCATTCTCTTTTATATAGAAGCAAGAATACATATCCTTCTTTGTGTTATGGACAATTTATAACTCACTGAGCAAGGGTACAAAACAAATTCATTTGTTATTTTGATTTAATTATATGTCTATCTTATGATCAACCTGTGCTAAGCTAAAGAAAAAAAAAAACACTCTTGATAATATTGATAATTTAAAAAAAATACAGAATATATAGAGATTTCACATTCTTTGGTATCTGAGTCCCAGTAAGGCAAGTAGAACATAACTCATCATTAATAGAAATGCATGTCACAGATAGATATTTGTTCCAGAGCTAAATTGCAGTATTGCTGTCTCTTTATCAGGATCCAGAATTAAACAGGAAGCATAAGCATCCTATCTACACAGTATGTTAGTAATTAGATCCATTCTGCAGACAACTGTGCATTCATATTTCTATGCACTCATATACACAAGTAGGAGTCTGTTTTTATTTACTTGATTATAGTAACGATAACCTAATTAAAAAAAACTGACTGCTGTGAAGTTTTGGAAACCAGCCCCTCATCACGCACACTGTTGAAAAGCAATAAAAATGCATCCCACTTGCACAGTAAATAGATTTTTCCAATACAGCCCCCATTGGAATGCATGTTATTCCTTATTAATAAAAGCCAGGTCATTTCAGTTGTTTAATATGACAAACTACGTTATTGCTTGGTGGCAAAACAAAATGCCCAATTACCAGGGATACAATCAGTAATTATGCCATCCCCCCCTCAACCTGACAATGGGGACACTTTTAACTTGACTGTTCAGTTTTAAAACGCACTAATTACATTGTTCAGTAGGACATTATGTCGGTGCATAATGCAGAAGCTTAGTTTTATTTAACTAAAAGTATCAGGACTACCATTAGAACTAGTAGACATGTCATAGGCTAAAACATTTACAGTTGTGGAGTGTCATTGGCATTTCACAAACTTTGACATGCTTAGCTATCTGGTCTCCATACTGGGTCTCCATACTGTAACACCCACTGTACCTCTCACTCATTGGCATCCTTGCTAGTTACATCCTATTGTTGTCCAGTTACACAGCAGTGACACTTTCCATAGTACTGACATGATGCACTGTCTATAACATAAAACCTACTTTTGACAGGTGCAGCATCAACATTGCTCCAGGATTATAACCACCATTTAATTAAACCTATTTTTATCCATTCTGCACCCCCCCTCCCAATTACCCAAGAATGCCAGGACACAAAAGATGGGGTTAGAAGGCCGCAGATCTTTTCATTATTAAAACCAATTTTAACAAACCAAATAACTTATTTAAATTTATGTATCCATTTCAATATTAACACATGGGAATGCTTGCCCCTTTTCAAAATATTTTCCAATGGATACCCCACCATGGGGTATCCATGGTATTACACTGCAGCACATTACAGTGAAACACCTGTGTATTACAGTGCAGCACATTATAGTGAGGCTTCTGTGTATTACAGTGCAGCACATTACAGTGAAACCTCTGTGTATTACAGTGCAGCACATTGCAGTGAAACCTCAGTGTTTTACAGTGCAGCACATTACAGTGAAGCTTCTGTATATTACAGTGCAGCACATTAAAGTGAAACCTCTGTGTATTACAGTGCAGCACATTACAGTGAGGCTTCTGTGTATTACAGTGCAGCACATTACAGTGAGGCTTCTGTGTATTACAGTGCATCACATTACAGTGAGACTTCTGTGGATTACAGCGCAGCACATTACAGTGAAGTTTCTGTGGATTACAGTGCAGCACATTACCGTGAAGCTTCTGTGTATTACAGTGCAGCACATTGCAGTGAAATCTCTGTATATTACAGTGCTGCACATAACAGAGAAACTTCTGTGTATTACAGTGCAGCACATTACAGTGAAACTTCTGTTGATTACAGTGCAGCACATTACAGTGAGACTTCTGTGTATTACAGTGTAGCACATTACAGTGAAGCTTCTGTGGATTACAGTGCAGCACATTACAGTGAAGTTTCTGTGTATTACAGTGCAGCACATTACAATGAGACTTCTGTGGATAACAGTGCAGCACATTACAGTGAAGCTTCTGAGGATTACAGTGCAGTACATTACAGTGAAGCTTCTGTGGATTACAGTGCAGTGCATCACAGTGAGACTTCTGTGTATTACAGTGCAACACATTACAGTGAGGCTTCTGTGTATTACAGTGCAGCACATTACAGTGAAGTTTCTGTGTATTACAGTGCAGCAAATTACAGTGAGACTTCTGTGGATTACAGTGCAGCACATAACAGTGAAGCTTCTGTGGATTACAGTGCAGCACATTACAGTGAAACTTCTGTGTATTATAGTGCAGCACATTACAGTGAAGCTTCTGTGTATTACACTGCAGTACATTACAGTGAGACTTCTGTGTATTACAGTGCAGCACATTGCAGTGAAGCTTCTGTGTATTACAGTGCAGCACATTACAGTGAAGTTTCTGTGTATTACAGTGCAGCACAATACAATGAGACTTCTGTGTATAACAGTGAGGCTTCTGTGGATTACAGTGCAGTACATTATAGTGAGGCTTCTGTGTATTACAGTGCAGTACATTACAGTGAGGCTTCTGTGTATTACAGTGCAGCACATTACAGTGAGGCTTCTGTGTATAACAGTGCAGCACATTACAGTGAAGTTTCTGTGTATTACACTGCAGCAAATTACAGTGAAACTTCTGTGGATTACAGTGCAGCACATAACAGTGAAGCTTCTGTGTATTACAGTGCAGCACAGTACAGTGAAATCTCTGTGTATTACAGTGCAGCGCATTACAGTGCAGCTTCTGTGGATTACAGTGCAGCACATTACAATGAAACCTGTGTATTACAGTGCAGCACATTACAGTGATACTTCTGTGGATTACAGCGCAGCACATTACAGTGAGACTTCTGTGGATTACAGCACAGCACATTACAGTGAAACTTCTGTGGATTACAGTGCAGAACATTACAGTGAAGTTTCTGTGGATTACAGTGCAGCACATTACAGTGAAGCTTCTGTGGATTACAGTGCAGCACATTACAGTGAGACTTCTGTGTATTACAGTGCAGCACATTACAGTGAAGCTTTTGTGGATTACAGTGCATCTGGAGGATTGCTGTTTCCTTGGGATTATATTAATAAAGCAGTAGTATCTGGATTATCTCCTTCCCTGTGACACATTACCTGAAAGGAGGCTACAAAGGGCCCGGGACAGTAAACTTTCATTATTTGGCATATATATATATATATATATATATATATATATATATATATATATATATATATATATATATATATATATATATATATATATATATATATAGTCTTTAGGGGGTGTTCTAACACTGTGTTTATATTGTTATATCTTACAACTGTTATTTACTTTTGAATGTATTTGATTGCATACCTATATACAGTATATTCAGCTATCACTATTCCACTTGTATATAAAATGTTTGTTTTACTTTTATCTGCAATGTGTATTCCTCTCATTTGTTATCCCGTTAATCAGGTCCCTGGAAGGATATTCATTATCATTGTAATCTCTGTCCTGGGTGGAGGCGCACCTATAATTATTACAATGCTGCTTTCCCAACTTGTAAGCGAAGACCAGGATCCTGTTAGCGCCATTTATTAAGGTAAACTTTTGTCTCCATATTACCAAATAGGCCACATACATAATTGTTCCATAAAGCCTAAATGATCAAACATGGCTGCAACCAGCAGAACAACACATAGAATATAAAATCAGGAATAAAAAAAAAGACAAAAGTACTTCATAAGTACAACTGTCATATTGTTCCAAATGCTAATTATCTAAATCATGGTTTTGGTCCTTTAATGTAAATTGCGTCTATAATTAGAGTGTTAATACCGGTATAATGAATGTATGCATGTTATCTATATAACATGCAGCTATCTTGCCCATTAGCTCTTGAAATATAGTTCACTTGAAAAAAAGTACTCTGAGTCAATATTGTGACTGACAAGTAATCTAACAGAGGAATTAATATCTATCATAAAATAGCAAGCACTTGGTACCTTCATACAGCAGTCAGTTTTACTAGTTCTACTACATGCACAGACTGCTCAATATGACAACTTTCTAAAAGTCCCACAGGATTAATATCATACAGCTCATAGTAATCATAGTTCTTTACAGTAGATGGCGCTGTAGACCTGTATGTGCATTAAATAAAAGCTACCATTCTCTTTCTGTTTACTAACATTTAATTGATTTCTCTTTTTTGCAATGATGCAAGCTTTCTAAAAATAAATAAATAAATAAATAAATAAAAATAAGAACATTATTTCACTGCTAACATAGCCCAGATGTATTTCTAAAGTACTTCTATTTTGTTTTGAAATTACCTCCTTTAAAAATCTAAATTAATTTCACAGTCCTATGAAACCGTGCCTCCTCTATGTGTGTATTGGCAAATAAATATACAAATGTAATATTAATATAACATTTTATTGATCAATAGTGAAATGTAAATCATTTAAACTAACATGACAATTCAACTGTGTTGGGAAGAAGGGGACTGATATATTTTGCTGTTCATTTTTATCTTTTTCAGTTACACAAACAAAGAAAGAAAACATCACTACTGATTGAACCTTGGTATCATCATTTGTACTGAATTCTGCGATGGACTGTATCCTGTGTCTTCTCAGCTGGTTTAGCAGTTTTGGGTAGGTCCTAGTTGCCATTTGCAGATCTGCAAACTCAGGAAGTGTTTCTTCTATTCTGTTAAACTTGTATTGTAGAGGAAAGCTATTTTAGAATGACTATAAGCTATACACCTCTGGGAAATAGAAGTAAAGTGCACTGCATGTTTGTGAAGGACATGTAGTTCCTAAGGAAGAAAGTGATTGACCTATAAAAAGTCTTGATTCTAGACTCAGTGAACTGAAATAGACTTGTGTGTAATACGATAAAATATCACCTAACTCTGCCAGCTCCAAAAAGCACTCCATCATGATAATAAGTATATCTAGACGTAAACCCTTGGGCTTTGATAAATAACTCTTATGTTCTGATTGGATATGAAAAGTGAGTTTTTGTACTTTACCCTGCAAAAAAAAATGAACAATTTATTTCCTTTTCAAGTTTTAACTCAAGAGTCTTAAAGTGGAATTGTATATACGTTTAAATATTATTTCTGTCCTTTCTTGTAATTCCTATAATTAGCAGCATTAAACATTTTTGTATAATGTCATTTTTTCCTCTTAGTCTTTATATAACCATGAATAACATTTGATCCAGGTTTGAAAGTTAAATACTGAAAATGTATTATACATATTAAATATTGTGAGTTTGTCAGTTTAGCCCTAGTGCCCTACAGAATCCTGTACAGCGTTTTACAAACCACTAATTACCTTAGAGGCTTTAGGGCATTTGCATCCGTGTACAGTAGTTTACAACAGTGACTAACACATAGGACTATTTCTCATTCACTTGTAACCACAAGTGAACTGCTCGGTAGAGCTAACATGGCCATTTCTCTGCTCAGAAATGCCTAAGAAGATAGTTACAAGTGGTTTACTTATGGTGGCATTACAATAATTGCGGTTCTCTTCTCTACATGTTACCACATGGACACTAAACTGACATGGAAACCACATGCTATATTTCCTCTAAAGCTTGAAGATGAAGGCCTGATGAGGAGGCCTTAGGAGCCTGGAAAGTTTGCATTTACCATCTATTCTGTTAGCCAATAAAAGGTATCACCTCTACTCCCTTGTCTTTGCTTAAATCTATGGCTAACAGGGTGCACAACTCTACTTCCCCTAAAGCGAACACACAGATTCGGTATAGGCTGAATATATTCATGTAAAGTAAATGTTTAATAGCCATACTTTCACAAAAAAAAAATGTTGCCGGAAGTAAAAACAATATATTTAAAATTAAAATAAGTCCTCATAGTCTCAATGACGTAAAAGGTTAAACAGAAGGTAACTGTAAAATCATTATTGCACTACCATTGTCATAAAAAGGAACAACTGGAAACACCAATATCTTTCATAGGCCTGTTAATGGTACCTAACATCTGTATGTTTGCCCTTCTTTCATAGGCCTGTTAATGGTAACTAACATCTGTACGTTTGCCCTTCTTTCATAGGCCTGTTAATGGTACCTAACATCTGTATGTTTGCCCTTCTTTCATAGGCCTGTTAATGGTACCTAACATCTGTATGTTTGCCCTTCTTTCATAGGCCTGTTAATGGTAACTAACATCTGTACATTTGCCCTTCCTTCATAGGCCTGTTAATGGTACCTAACATCTGTATGTTTGCCCTTCCTTCATAGGCCTGTTAATGGTAACTAACATCTGTACGTTTGCCCTTCTTTCATAGGCCTGTTAATGGTAACTAACATCTGTACGTTTGTCCTTCCTTCATAGGCCTGTTAATGGTAACTAACATCTGTACGTTTGCCCTTTGAAAACTATACCTCTAAGGGGTATACACATCTCTGGCAGGCAAGAGAAATGTAAAATGGCAGAAAAAATGTACATCCAAATACAGTAAGTAACAGCTACAGGCATGTATACATGGTATAAATACTTGACATCATAGCTTATGTGTATGTGAATGCATGTATCTCTCTATTTACTTATTTATTGTATAATACAATACATTATATATAATATATCATACAATATCTCGAATGCAATCATCTGTAGACATATTGGGCCATTTTCTTTCATTTTTCAGAGTGTCCTAGAACAACCAAAGTGTATCACTGATTAATCACTATATCGTTTCTTACTGAAGGGCTCCCTATGTACTTATTACAAGGCATATAACATGAATGATATTACAATTTCAAATTATGGTCACAATTCAGCATTTTCCTCTTCAGAGATCCTTAAAAATCCGACACAACTGACTTGTGGTATAGTGTTTCCTTTATCATTGTTTTTGCAACTTGTTTTTCCCAAAATCTTACAATACATGTTTGAATTATATTTTGTGTTGATATTGGATTCATTACATCAAAATAACATTGTATGCAATGATCTAATGTGTTAATGTTTTGTTTTTATCCTTCGCATTTATTATAGAAATAAAATAATAATAAAATATCCTATATGCAATGTTAGATGACCAGGTAGACAAATTATATATATATCACTGTGTACAACTATGCTGCGTACATACTATTCTGCCAATAAATAGGTTCAAGTTTCTATATTTGCCAATTGAACACACACCATTGTTACTACTTCATTCATAGCACCTCGACATATGAATTAAAAAAAAATCATATGTTATGTATAAACTAACCTATGATGGTCTTTACAAGATAATCAATTAAAGTATAAATACTGAAGATTTGTTTTTCTTCTTAATAATGCATCAATACGATGATTATCACAACTGTATTATACCTTATAAGTGTATATGTGTAAAACTGCAACATGTGTATAGTAGCAAAGGTTTCTTTAAATGTGTGCACTTTATAAATAAGCCCAAAGCACTTACACATTTCATAGTTCTGCACACGTATTTCATAATCTTTCATTTATTATTTATTGATTTGATATAGTCTGTTCCTTGCTTTTTAATATATTCAGCTGACTAGTAGATCCATAATAACTGACTTTCTAATATTTCTGTGTAATACCCATATCATGCTGTCAGAGACATTTTATGAAAACATTCTTGGAAACCAAGATGTCCAATGAAACAACAGCATCATTAATTAATTAAATAGAACAGACCAGAGAATAGTGCTGCTGTTTAAATGCCCTCTGCTGTATGATAGCATGTTCCTAATAATAAAGCATTTTTTCATACACATCCTTTGTAAGAAGAAGGTATGACCCAACAGCTGTGCAGTATTTTCTTAATTACACCATATGCAATTATGATTCATTTCATAGTCCAAATGTCTCTTCATTTTCATGTTAATGAATTTGAATCTAGGCATACTAAACTGCAATACAAAATGTAGCAAATTACCATTGCATATAAATACCCCTTATGACAAATGTATGTACAGTATAAGTAAGGTCATTTCTTCACCTTCATGCTAAAGTCTGCTTCTATGTTTAAGCAAATCCAAGATATTTTTCTCTTCATATTAACTGCGCTAAGACAAATTTTTATACTTTTTTTTTACATTTTCTAAATTCTTGTAATACAGTATCTGCAAAACCAAGGAAAACCAACACATACAAATACAATGAAGAAATACACTTTCCGTCAAGTTTGACTCTTTCTAATAGAGACCCTAGAGAATACTGAAGAATCTGATTTAACTTGTGCAGCTAATCCAAATATTTCTTCCAACACTTCTAATACTGCTTGGTCGTCTTTTCCAAACACAGCGTGGGCCTTTACTTGCTTGCCTGGAGTAGAAAATCACTATTCATATGTTCTCAGTTTGCATGCTAAATTAAGCCTTTCCACTATACAAAAACCCCATTGGTATAAGGGTTCATCTTTCATGTTTTGGGTCAAAAAAAAAAAAGAAGATGCCAGCAGCTTTTGTTTCATGAATGAATTTTAATAACTTCAAAATATCATACACAGATTTGCTGAAAAAATAAAACCTAGGATTTTGACTTTTGTAGCAAGAATATGATTGAAATGCAACTTTGATTTACTGATGTTGTACATACAGACCCATGGCAGTAGCATCAGTTTAACATTAAAGACCAAATATAACAAAGTGCTTGACTTATTTAACACAGGGATTTTCTGTCTTCATCATTTAATCAAATGAAAATTTCAAGCATTTTCAAAGGCAAACACAGTTATTGCTACTATGAAAAGTAAGGTGAATACTTTTTCTAACTCTCTTTTAGTTCCCTGTGTTTTTTTTTCTTCTTTTAGTGGAAGATAAAAGTAAGTAAAATATTTGGAGTTCAGTTCACAGAAAAATCCAAGCAGTTTGTAAAAAGAGGGACAAACATATTGTCTTCCCTTATGTGCATGATTGACTAAAGGATGAATTCACCTGTCAAATTCACTTTGCTACAGTTTGAGTTGTATCTCCAAAATAGTCACACATTCACTTCTCTTTATTGATGAAGCTGCAGATAGATTTGTTGAACAGGCAGACTGCTATGGGCACAGTCGCATGCATAGTGTGGCGCAGTCAGTTGAGTAGAAGTAGGATGCAGAGTGATGTGAATTACTCCAGTGAAGTGCAGTAATGTCATCCTCACTATATCCCATTAACTGTATATAAGTGAATAATACATCTGTTTCTATGTCACCTCATATTTCTGTACATTCCTCGACATCAACTATGTTCCTCTCAAAGCAACCAGCTTTGCGTGCCACGTACTAATACTGCCCTTTCTTGCCTTAAACCCTTTTCTCTCTCTGCCCCCCACTGCTGGAATTCTTTACCCCTTTGTCTTCGCCAGGAACATTCCCTCTCCATGTTCAAAACCAAACTGAAGTCCTATCTTTTGGAGCACTAGCACTGATTCTTATCATTGATTTTCTGTATATATTTTATTTTATCTTTATTTATTCATGTTTAATATCTGTATTTATTGATCTATTTATTTGCATTTATTGACCTATGTCTCACAACATTGCACAGCTCTTATTGTCCTTTTGTCTGTGTATGTAAGTCTTCCTCCCACTTAGATTGTAAGCTCTACGGGGCAGTGACCTCCAACCTCTTATGTCAATCACAACTTAGCACTTCATTTGATGTATCTCTGTGATATTTTATTTGTATTGTTTAATGCACTTTTCCCTTGTCTCTATTGTATTTGAATTGCTGAATTGTACAGTGCTGAGTAAATATGTGGCGCTTTCTAAATAAAATTATACATACATACATACATACATACATATATACCTTGTCCCTAGTTTATGTTTAGTAGTAGACTAATTTAGTTGCAGGCCATTGTCACTTTTGATTATCGTAAATAATCACCTTACGCCATCAATCCCTCCCCCCCATTCACCACTCTAATGTGGCAAAGTCAAACATGTAAATTCAGAGCACTCCTTGTCAAATTCATGACAGCGACACAGACTCCATCACTTGGTTAATAGTAGAAGTATCTGTGCACGTGCAGGCAGAGTGATGCAAAGTGCTCCATAAGATCTGGACTATCACCAAAATTGGTCATGTATTCACCACATAGCAAAGTGATGAATAGATGCGAATTCGGAGCTATATGCAACTATTTGGCAGTTTGTCAATGAAGCTCACAATGTTTAGGGAAAGCAATGGCCCCAGTACCATATGGGTAGAGAATGATCTATTACTTACCCATTTTTAACATTTGTTAACTATTTGCTGGTGTGTATTTGCACAAAGTCAGTGACAATAAAATTAAATCTAGTCCTATCTGCTTATAATTTACTTCACTTGTTCTTTGTTAAGCGTTTTCCCTTGTCTGTATTATAAATGTATTGTTGGATTGTACAGCGCTGCGTAACCTAGTGGCTCTATATAAATAAAAATATACTGTACATACATACATATATTTCACAATAAAAAGGAACAGCTACAGCATTTTATCTAGGTGCCATCATACATACTGTATATCCCTATAGTCATAAAAACAATTTTAACTTTCTCTTCAAAGTGTTCTGAAGATGTCAGGTATGCATGCTCTCTTCTGTATATACATTATGGGGTTTGCCATACTTTCCATTCACTTGCCCAATATTCTTTTTATCTGTAACTATAAATCAGTCTCTGAAAGGTAACAGTAAGTTATTAAAACTTTTACCCTCGTACATTGACACAGCTGTATGCTCCATGAATCAAAGAATGCATAGTGAAGATCTATGAGAAAGAGAAGTACTTTTTACTTCCACTAACAAAGAATTATCTTGAAACAAAATGTACAATGTTGTTTTTTTATGAATAATTTGACTTATACATTCAGGGAAGGGACATTTAACACCATACAATATGACATGTGATTGGTCTTTGCCTCAAAAGAAGGGTATACTGTATATCTCATACCCATATTAGTAATCGATGATGTCCTTTTGGATCATGGGATGCAAAAACCCAGGGGTAAGGAATGAAATAAACAATGGTGAAAAGAAGGATAGGAAAGGCAACACAACCTATTATCAGTAAATGATTATGAAGAAACTAGCTACAGTTTGAAAACCAAAGAGCAAGAGGCTCCTGAAAGAAGACATCCTGAATTATCTGAGACATAAAGCTTGAGCATCTAGCAACACGAATCCTGGGGTGCCTACCAGCTCTTTCCGTTTTCTTTCCTTCTTCTCAATTCGTACTTCCTCCCAATTCTTTAAATATATATAAAATGGTTTATTTGTTAGTTATGGGTGTATATGTATGTATTTTAAAGATACCTCTTTTTTGTCATTTAGTTTTAAATCTTTATAGTTTTCTTGATATGGTATGCAAATTATGCAAATTAACCTCTCCACAAGGAAAAGGCCCAATGGGAGTGGTATCATACACAGGACTTGCAGTGTTTAACATTTCAAGATGTTCAGGTATATTCCTTTCCTTCTGGAGAAGTTAATTTGCATTTATTTATCATGAAGAATTGCCTTCTCCATTTGTACCAGTGCAATTTGTCTACAAATGCAATTTGTCTCCATGACTTAAATAAGCACTTTAGATGGATTACACATTTCTGTTTGATAAATCAAAATACCTATTCTTACATCCCTAATGTACAGAGAGGTAGGACTATTCAACCAGGGCTTGTATGTTTGTTCTGTTTATATTTTGCTACTTGTGACATATATGCATTTGATGATAAACTAGGTATCTGTTCCACTTCCACTTACTCATTTGGTTGCTGAGACAGGGTAGAGAATAAACCTTACCTACTCCTTAGTTGGGAGAGAGAAATCATAACTCTGAAGTGGAAGGTCATGCACTGACATATGTATCCACAATTCCCTGCCAGTTATAATGGAATGCATTAGAATAATATATTTTAGACCTACTTCTAAACCACCTGCTACCTAAAATGATCCCCTAAAAAAATAGTACTACAGGTTATTCATAATAGTGGAATGTTTAATCTATAGCAGTCTTTATTTCATAACTACCTGTTATACTCTGCCTGGATTCCAACTAGCACCTTGTTGCTCCAGTGTTGGCTGCTTAGTCCAGTATGTTATTTAGACAGTGGGATTTGTGGGCCAGACTAAAGCAGTGTTTCAGCTTTCTCCTGGGCTTGTATTGAAATGACTGGCTACTCATCTGTTCTGAGTCAGTACAGGTGCTGCCTGTTAGTTACTCACCTGCCTATATCAGGATCCTCTCTTCCTGTGTTACCTGCCAAGCTGGTCTGGTTATCATGTTTCTTGCCAAAGCCTTGTTGTTATCTGCCTTCATATCTACTGACCTTGCCTGACCTCAACCTTGTATCTTTATTCCTAACCTGACCTGGATTCTGCCTTGACCTTCCTTTGTCTTATTCTCTGATTTGTCATCTTAGCTCCTATCTCAATTGTTTGTGTTTGTGTCTCTTTCTTGTTTGTCAGATTCTCTTTTTTGCTTAGTATTCCCTGCCCTGTTCCTTCCTTTCTTGTTCCCTGGTTTCTCATGGTTTCTCTTTTCTTATCTAGTTTGTGTTTTCTTCTTGTTCTTTCCCTTGTACTATTCTAGCCTTTTTATCTTGTCCACTCTGTTTATCCTGTTTGTCCTGTTCACTTTACCCCTGCCTTTGGATCACCATAGCCACTGTGGATGTTGGATTCCAGGTGCTACCGCAGCAGAAAGTCCAAGGCCTCAAAAGGGAGCTGGTGAACATCGGGAAATTCTGCCTCATCAGCATTTTGCAGAGGCGGTCCCAGGTTTCTTTGCTTCCTATCTCTGGGTCCCATCCTTTTACAGCTGTACCATGACAGATACACTACCTTGCTACTGCTAATATTATAAAAGATAATGTGGAAATATAGGATTACTTATATTGATTGGTATCCTACCTGATGAAGAACTGGACAGTTCCAGTGTGTGTAAATATTTCAGTTTTCAGGTTCTCCATCATACTATGCTAGACAAAGACACCTGAAAATTTGTTTTAACAAATTTTGTCAAAACCCAAATTAAAAATACACAATGCAGCCTCTTTAAAAACAGCAGATATTTATTAGAAATACAGAAAACTACTGATGAAGAATTATCCAACTTTTTCATATTTTAAATACTGTTTATGTCATCTTATCTATGCAAAATATACCGTGTTAAATAAGGTTTAGAATTAATTTAGAAGACTGTGAGGATTCTAAAAACTAAAGAATGCTGAAGGAGTATTATACATTAGATGCTGTAGATCTTCAAAAACTGCTTAAAGATTTGTAAAAAGTTTAGAGAAGCGCATTAAATGCAGGGTGCTCAGATCTGACCCTAACACTACTGGCTTTGTATTTTTAATCTCTAGTGAGAGATCTCATTTGCATGTTTCCTTGGTAACCATCTAGCAGATAGAATTTTTTACTCTAGAAGTATTTTCATGTATATTGCTTGCTAAAATATTTATTTGATCTTTACATATGCAGCAAAACAAAAAAGTTTCTGCTTGTAGTTGTTATTTTAGTTGGCCTCTTTCAACTTCTTGCACTGAAAGGGACGTTTCTTAGCGATAAGGTGATAAAAAATATCTAGAGTCAATGAAACATGCTTGGGAGATGTAAATAAATTTGAAAATTAAAAGTAAAGTCTATACATTATTATCAGGAACCAGTTAAATAGAAAATGTGGTTTGGGAAGGTTTTAGAAGGGAGAAAGATTGCCTTTTCCAAATGCAAACAGAAATTACTGTTAGCAGGAGCAATGCTTAAACATGGGTCAAAGTTACAGTCATCCTTTCAGTAATCCAAATGTTGAGTGATGCTAAATAACTGGAAACATATGAAAGAAAAGTACTTTAACTTACCAGTTGTAGCGTTAATTGTCATTGTTACCTGGTATATACTTGTCTCACCACATTCTTTTTTCCTTTTCCATTAAATAAATATCTCACACTCTAAGGATGGAGTTAAATTGGCCACAACCACCTTTATTAACACCTAATAGTTAAATTCCACCAACTGATGATAGCAAGGAGTGCTTCCCAAACTAATACCTTGCGTGTTTTTGTTTCCAAAAACCCAAGTATGAACCCCTGTGCTCACATTTTGTTGAAGGGCAGTTGACTTTGAAGAGCAATAAAGTATTAGAAGTAGTAAAGGAATGTACCATGTAACCATGTACTGGGGACTAAACACCCCATATAACATACCAGTTCATAAACCTTTTCATTATAGAAGTACACAACTTTGATAAGCATTCAATAGAATGCCCAAGCTATGACAAATTCTACTATGTATGCTTCAGTTCTTTTTTTTTTTTTTTTTTGATATATCATGCTGAGAAAAAAGCAGCAGGATGGGCATGTGGGAACACTTCTTGTTCAGATCCCACCAAGTATGAGAACCCTCCTCTTCCTCCCCTGCTGTTCCAGCACAAACACTGAAAATCTGTACATTTGCAGTTGGTTAACTCAAACAACCACAATCTCAACAGAAATGTTTTAATAAAATAACACCCGAGGGGATTGTGACCACATCATTAGCTTGATGAAAATCAAGCCAAAAGAAAATATCCCTCTAATACAATAATATAAACTTAACCTTGTAAAAGCCATGCTTTACAATACGAACTGAGATGATACCATGCCAGATAAAATACGGAAAAGAAGATAAATGACTTTTATAGATATAATGGAGTATTACCAAGATCACTGGCTATTCTTGAAAAAACAAATAAAAATAAATAAAATATTACCTGTAGCTAAACTCAAATATAGGAACTAAATTGAAAACAAAACAGGTAAAAGTGACAGGCAAAAGAATAGAATATTCTATATAGAGTGCTTTGCTGCAAGCAGAAATTAGACCAGCCTCAAGATGACCTCATACTTTCTTATAGTAAAGCAAGGATTATCTATAAATATTTTATTAAGTTCATTAAATTTTTTGGAGTATAGAAAATAGGTATATACCCACCTATCTCCAACCTGTCTTTTCTGCTACTGTCAGTGTTCCCAACATCTGGAATGAAGACCATAACTGAACCTCATTCCAGATGTTGAGGACAGATAATCATTGTTCCAGCTGTTGGTTTTACATCTTAAGTGGAGAAGTATTTGTATACTCAGTGTAGCTGATAGCATAAGATAACAGTGAATTTGCCTGCATCCTGTGAAGAAAATACTGTTAACACACAGTGATATCCTTATGAGTTGAGTCAAATGACAAAATCAGCTTTACAGAATATGACAAAAAAAGATATTTTACATTGTTACATGCCTCTCATATTATCTTGGAGGCAGTTACACATTTAGGGGTTATTCATCACAGAGTGAATCCTCATCCCCAAATAATTTGCGACAATTCACATCACTTTACCAACGGTGGAAAAAAGTCAATTGTTCATGTTGACTATTTAGCATATTGATGCTGCAATGAAGCAACTTGATACACAGTTGTTGTAGAAGTTGTTTATTGTAGCAAACAAATAGACATATTTAAGTCATGTGATGTAATTTTTCACATGGACCTGTTCAAAGACAAAGCTCCATAACTATATTTATTTATATTTTACAACATATTGTCCATACGCATAAACTGTCATAAGAAAGGACATGGTCAACATTTTGTATACATTTTGTTTCTGGTATTGTTGCAGTAGAATAGTAACATAGATTGTAACATGTTCACTTTTGATTACCACATTTTTTTAAGTCTTGTATATAGAATTTTTCCAAGTCTAATAACAAAAACAACCTGCCAGTTCATCACTTTGATTTAGTGAATTCAAACATGTTTATTCTTAATTTACACCTTGGTGATTTGTCACTTCAATGCATCTTCAATGCCTCAACTGTCCCAAAATTTCAGTGAATAGGTGCAAGGTGATGTGTAAATATGCAGCTGCTGTTCTGTGGCAAATTCATTGCCACACTGCAGTAAATCATTGTTAGCATCTATTTGTGGTGGATTCATGTAGAATAATTTGCACTTTGTTAAAATTACCCCTTAACGTTTATCCAAACCCCTGAAAAATATTGTTTTGCAGTGTTTCTACCTCTAAATTAATATTCTTTTATTGTTTTTCTTTCATCCAATATCTAATTTTCACTTGATGCATTCTGAATATGAAGGCAAATGTAAATGTGATCAGACTATTGTTCCCTAATAATAATAAGAAAATGAAATGGTACATCCTGCTCTGCACAATCATTACACGCCACTATCTGGAATTGGATTCTTCTAAGGTCACTAGTGCCATGCTGAAAATACTCTAATTAGATGCTAATAGGAAAGAGGAAAGAGATGCCCATCCAAAACATTTTATGAAATGAATTAACAAATATATAACTTTAAAACACAGAAAATGAGTATATTTTGATTTTACTGATTCTGTGCACTGGGAATCTTGTTACAAAGACGGTAAACAATATACCTATAAGATATACTGCTGATTGCTGATTATTCTATTATTTTGTTGAGCAGGAAAAAAATATTTATAGCGCACAAGATGCATGCAACAGTATTTCCATTTTTTTAATGATTATTTTGCTTTTCCAGACCAATGCTTGATGAAGATGAAAAAAAAAAAAAACGCACATTCTGTTTGTTTTAAAACCTCTGGATGTACTGGTTTGATAGAAAATACATTTCATGCAGTTCAGCAAAGCCCTAAATTTTATGGAAAATAGTAGCAAGGAACAAAGCCACCATACGCATATTAGTACAGTGGATAGAACAAAGGAAGGGATAGCTGAGACTTATATATTTGATCCCCCAGCCATAAAGTAGCAATAGAATTAATGTATTAGCACATGGTGATAAAAGGTGATGCTGCTTGTGGAAAGGAAGCAAAGGTTTTTCTTTGAGATATGTAATACATGCCATTGCTTTAGAACAAGAGAAGAATGACAAAAAAGGCACATTTATCAGTACTAAAAACAAATCGCTTTGTGATTCTTCCGTTGAGATTTTTTTCTTGTCTTCTTTTGGTTGACCCAACAAAAGATTGTTAATATAGGCATTGCTCTAATTTGAGATACAATTTGGAACAATATTAAACATGCACTCTTACAGCAGTAACAGAAATGACTGAGTTTACATAATTATCAGATTACTGAAAAGTGACGAATTACTTCTATAAAAAAAAAAAATCTGTTTCCAAAGCCAAAGGTAAATTTCTTCTCTTCTTAGATGCATGCTTTGCTGTTGTTACAGTTGATAATTTTCTTTTTCTTTGAATTCTCCAGTCCCTTGTTGTTAGTAATCAGCTAGCATCTTGTAATTCATCCTACCTTTGTGATCACTGCTTTTATGTCTTTCTATGCTAATATTGTTTTATCTTATCTTCTTGGTCCTATCATCTTCTCTCTTTTTTAGGTGATGTTATCCACTCATTTGGTCTTCAGTATCACCTGTAGACATATAAGGTCCAAATATAGTTACCCACCAATGCTCTAATATCCAAAATCAAGACTCAATTCTTTGTCTCCTAGCTAATTTCTTTTGAATGTCCCACCAGCATTTCAAATTAAAGTTATAATGTTTCCACCTACATCTGCCCCTACTCCCACTATTGCTACTATGACTGAAAACTATTGCTTATACTTCCAAAATCATCTTATCCCACTTGGTCCATTGAAATGCTCTATTAACTGGGCTTCCAGTTTGTCCAGCACCAGCGTCGTCACAATAAATGTCCACTCCATATTACACAAATTTTTTTTTTTTTAGTGTTCTTCTTTTGACATTCAAAAGTTCTGTTGCTCCTCCCTTCATCTCTTCACTTGCCCATATGTTACTACTAATCTCTTCTGTTCCTCAAAAAACAATATTAATTCACACTGATCACCAATTCTGCCTTTTCCCATCTTAAAACTTTCCCATCTTACCTCTCGAGGTACTAGCATTGTTTTTCATTCACTTTCTTTACGCTTAAGCTTTTGTTTTTTGCTTACAATTATTACTGAGAGGCCAATAACCCAGCATTTTTGTTTACTGCATTTATTATCCTCCTATTTAGATTTTATTCTCTACAGGCCAAGTATCTCCTTCCTCTTGTCTTGCACTTAAACTGTGTTGTATTTTTATGACTCTATGCTTGTAATTGACTTCACTTCTGTGTTATTAAGCATTATATATTGTATGTAGTATAACTGATCCACAAAATAGTGTAACCTTGCATAACAAAGTTGCAATTTATAAATTAAAATATACATACAAAGACCAGGTGGGTTACATCAATTATATTTGTCTATTCAGACCCAAAATTAATAGTTGCTTTGAAGTCATTTTTTGGGGTCTAAAACCAGTTTTTGCATTTTATTATGGTAATCTGTACTATACAGTAAATGGTTCACATAGTTTGAAAGGGAAGTTACATCTATCAAGTTTAACCTTTGTAAAACCTTCTACATGTTATTTAAAGATGGTCTTTTCTTGTGATCTGTTTTGCATCCACATTAATTACCCTAGAGATGTTAGAAGTATCACTTTTTATGAATAATGATGCCATGCCTGGTCCTGAGACATATCTGGCAGAGTTGATAGTCTCTTTTCACAGTCATGATAATATAGGTCAGTGGACAGAAAATATATTACATTTAAGTTAATTAATTTAACCTTTTAGGTAAGGGAAGTTTTGAACGTGTAAAGGTGATAAGATGAACAAAAAGATGAAAATGACATGATGAAACATCTGATAATTTGTAGTCTCGAAAAATGTTAGTGAAACATGCACAAATTAACTAAGTTCGAAGACTGACATATGACCTATTCTGTTTAAGACTGGTTATTTAAAAGTCGGCTCATCTGGATATATACCTGATGAATCAACACAAACAGATGGCAATAAAAGCATATGTAATAATCAGGGTACTCTGATATTCCTCCGCTGGCCTGTGAACTAAACATCTAATGTATTAATTAGTCTGGGTTAAAAGACTGCTCAATGTAGAAGTGATGGAAATGACCCTTATTCTCAGTGATGAAGGTGCTGTACTCATTATATGTACCTAGGTGGGCTGCTGCAGTGTTTAGCAAGTTTTGCTCTACAGTTGTTAAAGCTGTATATTCATAAATATCCTCTTTATAAATATACATAGTTTATTTGATTGTAAACATACTCTTATATATCATTGCATCATTTTTTTGTTACATAATAGATTTATTATAGATCATAAAAAGTATTGCATTTTGTTAGATGATGGCGGTATGTTTTACATTTTACTCTTCTTGTTATTCATTTTTATTTTTTACAGCTTTTGAATTATTTCATTATATTGCTTTAAAAATATGTTTTCTTGATTACATGATTGTTCTTTTTCTAATTAAAATGGTCTTCTGGTTCCTAGTTTCCATTACTCTAGTAAACAGCTAATGAAATAAGTAAAGACTGGAAGAACAACAGTATAGAGCCTAAACCCAAAGATACCCAATAAAACCAATGTTTATTTAGAATAAATGTTGAACAGATCCTACCAAGTCCCATTGTTTCTTATGAAGCTTTAAATAATACATAATCAGGAACTGCCTCAGACAGGCAAATTTTAAAACTAAACAACTAACTAACATAAATTATAGAAAAGTTGTGAATGCACACATTGAATAATAAGTAACTCTAAATGCAGTTGAGAATTTTTTCATACAGTGTTACTATCCTTTTAATTTCAAGTTGCACAATCCCTTAAAAGATTAAAAGCAACTATTGGTTGAGTAAACCTAAAAACTGTTTTTTTTAATGGAAGCATTTGTAGTATTCATCATTTTACTTTACTAATAAGTCTATAAAATGCATTAGAAGCACATAAATGCTAGCTAGACAATTACAAACTTCAGATGACCAAAGTAACCACATTACATTATTCAATATACTTGAATATCCCCTGGTGAATTCAACCTAATATTTCTGTTCCACTGCTGTGATCATCTTGAGATTCATGCCTCATCTTCATTACCAATTTTTTACTTCTGTGCCTGCTTAGACTGCTTTTGTGCATGCTCAATCAGTGATGCTGAACAGGAAGTGAAGGGGATCATAGTACTTAACATGAGGAGGAAGTGAATAAGTTTATCACAAAAGTCTTGACAAAATGACAAAGCTAGTTCATCTATATCTGTATGTAAAAAAACAATAAATCAGTCTGATATTTTTATATCAATTGATTACAATTAATTAATGCAAAGTAATCTATTAGTCTGCCTATTGTATTTACTGTATTTTATAATAATAAGCAAAGTTAGGGACTATGCAAAAGATAGATTACAAAAAGTAGCTTCAAGTCATACAATTCAGAACATTTTATTTTATCTATTTGCTTTGGTGCTCACTGACCCCAAGCAGTGAATGAAAGTAAGCAATTCTATTTCTCACCGGTTTTACTCATCTCAATGCAAAGTGCTCCACAGACTTAGATAGTGACACAGGTGAAATATATTTGTTTATGTTTGTCTATAATAAAGTATATTTTGTCTTCATCTCCCTGGTGTTCTCCTATTGTTAAGAAATAGGGATATTTTCTCTCCCTACTCATACACGTCTCTGCCTAGGGCTTACCTCATGCTATGGCTAGAATAAATGCTGACACATCATCATTTTCATTCCATAGTGGATGAAAACTGTAATTTTTCTTAGTTTTCTTCCTTTGAAACAGCTCGTTGATGAAAATGCCTATCTTCTTTCCATTCTTTAACTGAAGCAGTTGTTGAATTTTTCTCTTGTAACTGAATGTTGACAGTGATACTTAATTGAGGTTAAACAACCACAGCTCATTTGAAATTTTCTATTTTCTGTAATTCCAGACCTTAGATTTATTTGCACTTGATAAGGCTGTATACATATAACTCTTTATTTATTCATATTTATATAATTATAAGCGTTCAAATTATCACCCATATTTAAAAAAATCAAATGTTAACTGCATTTAACAGCATTTTGTAACTGCTTCTGACATTAAGATTTATTTGAGTAAAAAGTATGAACAACAAGCGTTTTTGTAAATTGAAAGATTAACAAAGGAAACTGAAGAGTCCTGAATGCTTGCTAATCACAATTTTTTTTCTCTTAGTAGATCATTAAAATGTGTCACACATTATATTCTTGTTTATTTAATCATGGTAAAACAGGATTTAGAGGGTAAGGTAACCCTTAACCCACAAGTCTAACTGTCACTGTTAAAATGATAATGTCCAGAATTAGTGTTGCTGATCAAAAACTGCAGATCCTTAAAGCCTGGGTGATTAGGAAGCCTGAAGAAATTCCATAGTACTATAAACATTTGCATGACAGTAGTCTGTTTATTATCAAAACAGTATTATATTTGCCTCTGATAATAATAAATATGTTCTATAAGAATTTAAAACTGTTAAACACACAACTTGCGAAATTTATTAAACTCGGAAAAGCCGTTTCTGCTTTTCTGAGTTTAATCGGGAGAAGGCTATGGAGTTTCTTGGGTAAGTATCGCGAGATTTACCTCAACCGATACATGCTGTGAGAAACTTTCTTTTTATTGAATATATCCATGGAAAGGGTAGCCAATGCCATGCAGTATAAATACCTTTCCATGGATATATTCAATAAAAAAGTTTCTCACTGCAAGTATTGGTCGAGGCAAATCTCATGACACTTACTGCGAGAAACTTCAAAGCCTTCTCCTGAGTTATTAAACTCAAAAAAACGCAAAAGGCTTTTTCGAATTTAATAAATTTCCTGGTATTTCTTAAATAGATTGGAAAGATTATCTACCCCAGTTGTATCTGTTGCATTGTGATAATAACAAGTAGTATTCTTAGGGCCACATTGTACAGTGGGGAAAAAAAGTATTTAGTCAGTCACCAATAGTGCAAGTTCCACCACT
>WMED01000719.1:0-32028 GCA_019650415.1 Pipa parva
CAGCCACTTTGGGGTGTTTTGGAGGAGCGAGTCAGGAAACCTTTTCCTCCACCAGCATCATGTAGTGACCTGGACATTATCCTGCAAGAAGAATGTCTTAAAATCCCTCTGACCACTGTGCAGGACTTGTATATGTCATTCCCAAGACAAATTGATGCTGTATTGGCCGCAAAAGGAGGCCCTACACCATACTAATAAATTATTGTGGTCTAAAACCAGGTGTTTCAGTTTTTTTGTCTAACCTCTGTACTTCTGTGGATCATACTGCTTTATTTCTAATTGCGCATATATGTGTGTGTCTATGTGCAACTGTTCTATGACTAAGTGCCTTACTTATACATGGGAGCTCTGTGGATAATGCTGCTGTGTTTGACTGAAACCTCTGGCTGCTGTTCAATTGCTTATTCTGTTTATTGCTAATTAAATATTGTTATTGTTTGGAAGAACTACTGGCATCCTAATTATTAATATAGAAGTATATCTATATGTATGTACCATAAAGTATTTAAAATGGTTAACCTACTCCAGTTAGTAAGTGGGACTCATTCCCTGAGGTCTGCTATAACCTGGGCTTAAAGGGTGTATAGTCACATCCATATTTACTAAATGTGACACTTGGGCGAATTCTTGTTAAATATCGTCACAATCCCGTTACACTATTATTTACATTGCAGATGAAATTTTGTAAACAAGCGTAAAGTTTTGCATCTGGGGTGGTAATATTTACTAGTATCATACACCTTAGTGGGATAAAGTGAGTAATACTGTAATTAGAACATGGGACATGGGGATACTTGTGGACCATAGACTAAATAATAGCATGTAATGCTAATTTAAAACTTCCAGAACTAGCAAGGTACCCTTCTATTTGCACAGGGATTGATTAAGAGAAAAGGATATGATTTTGATACTGTAGAATTCACTAGTAAAGCTTCACGTGGAACATGTTGTTATAATAACATGTTGTTGGACAGAGAAAAAAAAAAAGATATGGATAATGGAGGACTACCTATTCAACAATGAAGAAAGGCAATCAATTAATGATAAGCTGTTCAGTTTCAGGACCACACAGGAGACATGTGGGCACCCTCTAAGGCTGGAAAAAAGTTGTAAAAATATTGTATAGATTTTGTCTGATCCATTATATGGAAGTTACAATTTGACAGTGTTTGTAAAAAGTTGAAATTGTTCATGGGCACCAGCTCACATCCAGACATTTGGGATTAAAAGTAGAAATCTCAAAGGCAAAGACAAGGACAAATATTGGGAATTTATTCATCATTTTGGTAAAAGTTGTTACATAGAGATTTAATTTATTCACTGATAGTAGAACTCCTTGGAGATCATCCGATGTACCCTACTGCAGTTCTTCTTTGTCAGAAACCAAGCATAAAACTGTAATGATCAATGGGCCTACTTCTAGTGCATAACAACACAGATAAACATACTGATGATTTTACTATTTCATCAAAGACAAATGCTTTAAAGATTGCACAACATGACGAATGGCGGATTCAGAAAAAAGGCACTGAGACATTGTTAAAGGGAAAGCGAAGGCTAATCCTGTTTTCAGTTACTTCAATATTTATTCCATAACAAGTATTTTTCAGTGTATTTTTTTCCAATCCTATTGCTTCCTGAATCATTGGCCGGTTCATGCTTAGTAGAATCCCTGCTGAAATTGTTACAAATAGCACTTTAAAATAAGATAATAGTGTACCTCTTTCAAGGTAGCAAGCACAGCTCTGCTGAACAGCTTGATTTTTATTCCTTAGAGCAGGTTCTAATAATCTTCAAATGTTGATAAAAATATTTAGTGTAAATGCGCTAACAGAGATAGAATGACCCATATTTAATGGCCTGGGATCTATGTAAGAATCAGGTTCTGGGGTGTACTTGGGCTGAAATGTACTGCAGAATCCTTTCAACGCACGATAGTCACATACATGCGAAAAATACATGTCAAACTTCTTACAAAGAGGGTGTTGTGCCCTTTCCTTAGGGACACATAGATTTCTGAGTATGTTAGACTTCCAATAATGCACAATCTTCCCAAGTATTCCAGTTTCCATGTAAATTTACCTTTAGTAAAAGACCTCTACAGAGGAGCAATACTTAAAATGGTGTAGTAATTTTATTTAAATAACATGCAAAAGTATTGGACTCAGAAAGGTGTCCAATATTCTATTACATCAAATGCAAGTTTCCTGCAATCCGTGAATAGCTTCCAGCTACACATTTCCTCAGTATGATTGGGGAAACACATGGGAGAGACAAATAAATCTTGCTGGGTACATTGATCCCACCTAGTTTGAATGAGTATGTGCCCTTTAAACCTTTTTTTGTAAATTGTTTTATGTTGCCTCCAAAAAGTTTAAATGAGGAACTGCTGAACTTTTCTTTATAAAGTGTAATTAGGTTTATATGCAGGGACAGGGCGGTCCCTTTATGTGTGTATGTGATACCTCTGAAATTAGTTGGTGTGATTAGGGGGGGTATTTGAAAATAAAGTACTATATTATGTCCAGGAAGTATGGCAACTGCACAAATAAGTGCATTAATTAGTCAGTGAATAGTCCTACTTGCAGATACTCAAAGATATTGTCAAACAAAAGCAAATGGAATTAAGAATTGGTGGTATGAATGTTTAGGCAGGAAGATAAGTTGGGTCCAAAATCTGCTCTGGGACCCACCTGTTTTTAGTTACGTCACTGCTATTTACTATGGCAGGTACCTTAGAAACCTCAGCTTGCCTCAGCTTGTACTTCAATTCTTTCTCCATGGCATAAAGCGAGGTATTTTAAAGAGCATATATAGGATATACTATTGTAGACGAAAGGAGAGTTTGTTACATGCAATTCCACATTTCACCCCTTGGCTCAGAGATAATCAGCACAAGTGTAACCGGGGCCGGGGTGAGGGGATGCAATAAAACTTTAGTGCTTGCACTGTGGCCTCTCAGCCTTCCCTCCTCCTCCTCCCTTCTCCCGATAAGTGAAAATTGAAGATGTGGATTTGTACTTACTCTTCCAAAAAGACACTGGTGTGAATCTGTCTTACTTACATCAGTCAATCCCAAATAACAGGCCAATAAAACAATGTCCATTCCAAGTTATTTGGCGTTTAACAGATCCTCTTTATTTGTTGTAGAAATCTTGCATGAAATATCTCTCCTTTTACCCAACTCTAGGGGATCCTCACCCGGGGTTTGCCTAGATTCCACAAATTTACCTACATCTGTCTCTCACAGCTCCCACTATATCCCATTAGAGCAGCCACTGCCTGAAGTTTCTCCATCATGAACCTTCTACAGTCACATCACACTGGAACAGCTCTCTATCCAACTCCCTGCAGCAAGTGTCCCCCCACTTCCTGTGTTCGGGACCCTATGTAACCTCCCAGAAGTGTCACTCCTCCCCAAAACTAGAACATTCCTTCTGCTATACATCATTAAGTGTTGTGTACTATATACCCAGTCACCTTCATTTTCCTAACATACTCTCTGCATTATTTTAGTAAGGGCCACCACATTTCACGTACCTCCTTACACAAGTACCACTGTAAATCACAAAGCTGTCAGTATCACTTTATATAGGGGCTTATTCATCAAAATGAGATTTTGACTGAAGTGAATTCTTATCACGTTGGGTTGCTACACTTCAATTCTCTACTCCTTATTCACTAAACTGAGGATTCCTATAGTGACTGTGGCAGTAGTTGTCTTTTGCTTAGTATGGTGTAGTAAGTCAGACAGAAGGAACGCTGCCATCAGCCCCATAATTCACCACTTTGATTTGGTGAGGTAAAACTGGCCAAATTTGACAGAATAATCCTTGTCGAATTCGCTATTGCTTCAGACTTTTATGTTTGATGAATAGGTGAATTTCCTATGCATGAACAAGTAAAGTGCTCCGTAAATTCTCATTAGGGCCTTATTGACTAAAGTCCAAATTCACATGTTAAATTCACCTCACAACAATTTGAGCCACGTCACCAAAATAGTCGCAAATTCACTTCTCAGTATGGACTAAGTAGAGAATAGACTTGTTAAACAAGCAGACAGCGGGGAATGCTGTCAGATATGTACTGTGCTGTAGTCAGTCAGACAGAAGTAGGATGAGAAGTCACGTGGAGTGAGGTGAATTCAACAAGTGAAGGGCAGTGACTTCAGTCTCACCATATCCCACTAACTCTGTTCTGTGAATATTCTATCTGTTTCTATGTCACCTTGTCTCTAGGTCTTGTTGCCATTTAATCGCAGTCGCCATTTTCACTTTTGGTGAAATAGTCACCTTGGGCAAAGCCAGAGCCCTGCCATCAACTCCCCAATTTGCCAGTTTAAAGTGGTGAAGTCAAATAGGTGAATTCGGAGCAATTCATCTAGTCACATTCGCACCTTTGACACACTCCACAGCTTAGTCAGTAATAGAAGTACCTGTGCACACACATGAAAAGTAATGAGAAGTGATCCATAAGCTTGCAACTATCGTAGATGCCTTAATTAGTCGCTTATTCGCCACTTCCCAGATTTTAGTCAATAAGTGTACATGGGGAAGTGGCAAATAGATGTGAATTCATAGCTTTATGCAACTATTTGGACTTTAATCAATAAGGCCCGCTGAGCTTGCTGAATATGGGGAAGTGACAAATAAATAAGAATTCACACCCTTACTCAATTCTGCCTTTCATGAATAAACCCCTGAATGTTTAGAATAGCAGGGTGCTTAGTTTTGTTTTATGCTTGTGGAAGTACTGTATTTGCTGGCGTATAAGACTACTTTTTAAGCCCTGAAAATCATCTGAAAAGTCGGGGGTCGTCTTATACGCCGGGTATCACTTTTTTCTCTCCATACCTAGCTCCTCCGTTGCCCGGCTGTCTGTGCTGAGCGCTACAGCATTCCTTCCGCAGCATTGATGTAACTTCCTGTGAGCGACAGGAAGTTTAATCATTGCTGGGGAGAGGAAACGCTATAGCGCTCAGCACAGACAGCTGGGCAACAGAGGAGCTAGGTAGGGAGAAAGAAAAGGTGGGGGGCGAGCACTAAGATAGTGCCCCCCTCCTTCATTGGGTAGGGCTTGTAGGGGCAGCACAGTGTGATGGTGCTCTGATAATCTTGGAGACAGGGAGGGCTGGGCAAGCAGGGAGAGCTGACCAATCCAAGCAGGATTCGCCTTGGAAGAGGGGTAGTCTTATACGGCGAGTATATTCCAAACTCTATATTTTAACTGGAAAAGCTGGGGGTCGTCTTATACGCCCAGTCGTCTTATACACCGGCAAATACGGTAAATGCCACAACACAGAAAAAATTTCTAGTAAGTATGATTTATTTGATTATTAAAATGACAACTTGCTACTTGTTTCAATCATTTTATTTTATTTTTTTAGAAAAAGGTGACATCCATTTCATATTAGAGAATTATAATAATTGCTATTACAACTTGTTAATAAATCAATATAATGATAATTTACATCCTAGAGTCCTAAAAAACTCAAGTGTTGCCACAGAGCTTACAATCTAATCAAATGAAATCCCAAGAAAGTTCAGGTCTGGCTACTTTTCCTGCAGAGCATACAGTGTCAGGATTTGAAATTCATGAACTTCCAAAACGCTCAGATCAATGACAAGTTATTTATTCTTTGCTATCATTGTTACCGTTATATGATTTCAACAATGTCTTGTACCTCCTCGACTGTTACTATTGAAGAAAGATGCAGGTATATTGATAGGAATCCATAAAAGGCTGCTGTGTGTGTGTCAGTAGCATTGATCCAACACTTGAACAGATATCAGCGCAGCTTCCAAGGAAAATTATGCAGCAATCTTAATTGGCTTTAAATTATGAAGCAAGCTGTTGCATTGTTAAGATGTTCTGGAACAAGAGTGTGCTTCCCTTCAGATTTGCTTCAGAGATAGGAACATAAATTGTACAAAAAGAAGCTTGTTTACATCTTCTCTAAGATCTCACAGTTCTCACTTGAAACCAAAAGCCCTTTGCACCTGCCTTTAAGACTGAGTTACAGACTAATGAATTATCACTTGTAGACCCATCTGGTCATAATCCTGTGATCTGAACTATATTTTGTCTGGAATTCCAATTAGTAAAATCCGGCAACCTTGTTTTAAAAAAGGCAGTTATACAGAAACTACATTTTATCAATGACTGAATACTTTGTTTTCAAGAAAAGAACAGGAGGGGATAAAATATTCATTAAAGGAATTGTCAGGCATGATTAAAAGAAAAATACATTTTATTATTTAGGCTTATTATTAACCCTTTTTTGCCAATACGATTTATTATCAACTTTTTAAAAAAAGTTCAATTTCTTGCCTGTAAAGAAGTACTAAACCGCACTTCCATATTGCATTCCCCAGCCTGAAACAGCATTGGTGAATCTACGGCGTCCTGAGCAGGAGACCCCCTATCAGGAGCGCATTCCTCACTGGCCGCATTCCTACTGAAGCCTCACATTGACATTTCCTAGAACTGACAGGAAGAGTGTGCATGTCATACAGGGAGGACGCATTGATGACGTGCATAATTAACATACTTTACAAACTAAAATCATATCACTGAGATGATTTTAATGACTTTTTTTAATGAGATTAGAAGAATTTCGTTTTAAAGAAAAAAAAATATTTCAAATTAAATTTTTTCAAAAACCACAAAACAAAACTCAGGGGGGAATTCACCATTCAGCAAAGTGAGCTCCGAATCCTTCGGCTCACTTCGCAAATGGTGTTATGCGCTCACTGATGTCCTGCACGCGGACATCAGCGAGCGCTTTAAAGGGATTCCAGTCTCGGCGAGGCAACTCTTTTGGTCTCGCCGAGACGGAAATCACTTTAATGCGCTCACTGATGTCCGCGTGCAGGTCATCAGCAAGCACATAACACCATTTGCGAAGTGAGCCAAAGGATTCGGAGCTCTCTTCGCTGAATGGTGAATTCCCAACTCAGTGTCATATAATTCCTTTTCAACTCTATAGATTGAATGGGGAAGTGAATGTTAGATTGACTAGTTCCACACCAAGGTTGCAGCATGTTATACTTCAGTTCCATAGAAAATATTTTATTGAACTGAAATTAGAGATAAAGAAAAAGTGTAATGTACTTGCATGAAATACAGAGGGCAATGTAATGAACTTCCATTAAACTTGTCATTAGTAGGGAGAACTACTGAGCCAGTCTCACTGAATCATACAAAACATAGTAGTATAAACAGGCATAAAAATCAAGTTTAAAAGCCTCATTAATTAAAGTTCGAATAGTCGCACAGAGTTGTGGTCACGTCTGATCTACTTCCCCATGTTTGCTTATTGAGCAAAGTCTGCAAAGTGGCGAATACATGACCAATTCGGGCAACTAGGCAAGTGTCGCATTTACGGAGCTCTTCACATCACTTTGTGTGCACATGCACAGGTACTTCTACTATTGACTAAGCAGAGGTGTTGAAGGGGTGAATGCAACTAGTTGAACTACTCCGAATTCACATGCTTGACTTTGCCATTTCAGACTGGTGAATTAGGGGTCTAATGGCAGTTCTCCAGTGTTGTATAAAATGACTATTCATTCAAATTGACAATGGTGACTGTGACTAAATGACAACATGAAAATAGGGACAAGGTGACATGGAAATAAATAGAATATTCACAGAATACAGTTAGCGGGATATGGTGAGACTGAAGTCACTGCCCTTCACTTGTCAAATTTGCCTCACTCCACATGACTTTTCATCCTACTTGTATCCACCTGACTATGCCACACTATGCATATGACAGTGTTCGCCAATGTCTGCCTGTTCATCAAGTGTATTCTCTGCTTAGTTAATAGTGAGAAGTGAAGTTGCGACTATTTTGGCGATGCAAAGTGAATTCGACAGGTGAATTTGCATTTTAGTCATTGAGGATCATAGTCTTCAGTAAGCTAAAGAAGAATGCTTTCAAGCTATATTAAAAAAACATTACATTTTCCAGGCATGACTGTTGCTTCATTGTTGTAGAACTATTATGCTAAATGATTTCAGCCTAAACAAACAACAAAGCAGTGACTGTCTGACGATCCAGAGATTTAACAAATAAAGTATAATAAATTAGTTACTTGTAAAAATGTAATCTTTGGAATAATACAAATCATCAATTTAACATCATAGATAACATTTCAGCAGTACTTTTATAGGACTAATTAGCAAGTCAATCCAAATGGGATTTTTACTTTTTTTTCCTACTGTGATTCCCATATGCTAAATGTAAAGAAAACATGTTAAATCTGGGATATTTAGGTTTGACATTGTGAGAATACTGATTTATAACATAGTTGGTTGAGATGAAACCATCCAAACCAAGGATGAAAAAAGACACAAGTCCATCCAGTTCAGCCTATCATCTTGCAGTGTTGATCCAGAGGAAGGCCAAAAATCCCCATGAGGAAAAATTAATTTATCTTCATCTTAGGAAAAAAAGAAAATTTCATTTCCAGCTCCAAATATGGCAATCAGCATAATTCACTGGATCAAGAATCCCCTTCCAGTTACCTAGTACCCATATCTTGTAATATTCCTACACTTAGGGAAGGCATTCAGACCCCTCTTGAACACTTTTGTAATTAAATTTTCTGATGCAGCTGTTTAAAGAATCTTTCTTCCTTGTCTAAGCATGGTTACCCTTTACTCATTCGCATGCAAGAAAGATTCTCCAATCAGAACCCTTTTTAACACATCCAGTGTCTTTCCCCTCTACATGTCATCACTCATATTGACAGTTAATTACAATTCAGTCTCTTTGCCACTTTCTCAACCTCTGCTGTAGACTTTGCATTTCATTGATTATTATTACTATCTTTTTTTTCCCTTAAATAAAGCACCAACATCTTTCACATTGCTGTGCAATCGAGATTAGACAGAAATTGACAGACAATGTATGCTTGCAATCATGGGGTTCTAGATTAAGTACTGTGCCTGGTATAATATAAACAGAAATAGTGAAGAATCCTCCAACAGCAAAGATGGAAAGAGAGAGAGAGATTGTGAAGGAAGAAGTGGAGGAAGTTGGTAGGGGAATGAGTGGGTGATTGGTATTAGGGATCAGGATGTTCTGAGTAGGTTATAGAGTTGAGTGTACGCTTTACTGAAGAGGTGGATTTTTAAGGATGTTTTAAAGATATGGAGGGTGGGTTACAATCTGAGCTAGGGAGAGCATTCCAGAGAAAGATTACAGCACAGTAGTAATCTTATAGCCAGGAATAAGAGGAGATGATATACACTCACATGGGTGTCTATATGTTAACTAGAAACGAAAAAGTTGTTTCCAATAAATCTGCAGAGGCAGTGGAACAACAATATAGGGATTATTAGTGAAAAACAGGAAGAAAAAGTGTTGGCTCAGATGGTCCTAGGTCCTTTGTTTATGACTCAAAACAATGTGAAATATTTGAACAGAATAGCACTGAAAATCCTGTATTTCATTTTGGAAAGGTTACAGAACTTTATATGCTTGTGTTACCATTACAGCAGTCTTATCTCACTTTATATTAGAGACAATAACTATTAACACAGAATCCCGAGACTTCCAGAGCTATCTGAAAGCATTTGTTTTAATCACTGCTGATTAGTAACTCATTAAACCAAGTGCTTGGGATGAAAGACCTATGCAAAGAAGAAACAAACTCGCTACATCTTAAATATTTTAGTATCTGAAAGATGCAAACCTTTAAAATACAGTACTGCATACAGGGAATAGCAAATTAAATTCTGTTATTTTAAAAGGGAAGATTTGGGGATGATACTATCCCTTTAAGACTCAATATGTATCTCAGCAGAGGCCCATGCTTAGGTAAGAAAACAAGGCATCCAGCCCGTTACATTCTTTTTCTTCTAATTAACCAATCATCTGTCTGTGGATATGCAGGTCTCTTGCACAACCTCATAATCCCTGAGGTTTGTTTTTGTTTCTCCTCTGGGAGCAAATAAAATAAGGGACAAGGGAAGTGTAAACCCTTTCTTTAGCAATAAATAACTGATTGTAAATGTCTTTGAGAAGATTATTCTTACAGAAGTCTAGTGGCAGTTTTAATACCACAGAGGATTGTAACATAAAAGTGAAAATTTATCTTCTGTACCAAAAATATCACAACTAGAAAACACCACCAAACACGCCCCCACCAAAAGTTCTTCTAGTAATAGATTAGAATTATTCAGGTGATAGTATGTGATGGATACAGTTTGACCATAAAGCTCCATCAAGTGTTACCTCATTCAACATGCCCTTATGCAACAATGACATTGTGATTATGTTAAATAAAGAATTTACTGTATATTATAAATACATAGGGAGGTTATTGACTAAAGTGAGAATTTGAGTGCCGAACCTGGGACCACAACAATAGTAAAGTTGTGACCATGACAATATTCCCATAATGAAGTCACAGCTGCAACAGTAGCCATCTATTGGGTAGGGTGCAACCGTAATTAACTGGCAAATTCACACCTTTATATGACAATTCGGACTTAATAAGTGAGGGTCAATAACCCTCATAATGTTTACAATATATAAACATTATAAATACATTTATAATACATAAAAGTGTATAGATACGGTATATATATATATATATATATATATATATATATACATATACAGTATATATATAGTAAAAATAGACAAGTACTCCTTACTTATTGTTCCCAAAAAGAAAAAAAGTTTTTTATTGACATAGGAACAATGCACCAACCTTTTGACTTCTCTTCAAAGACCTTGATAAAGACTTCAAGAGGAGTCAACAGATTGGTGTTTCTATGAAAATAAGAATCTTTTGGTTCACCCCTGTTTAAAGTATCCAGAAAGGCAGTTTTTGTCTGCCGGTCTCTCTTATGGATAATCTGTATTAGTAAGAAGTTACTGTTGTGGAAAATGTGCTGATCTCACAAGTAGAAATTAATGAAAAGCCCTGAAGTCTGGAGCACAACAAGGTTGCAACCATCTACATTGCATGCTGGCTCCACCCCACTGACTACCTTTTTTAAATTTTTACTAGCTCTGCAGCTCGCTTCCAGTCCTAGATGAAGAGTTGCCTTGCATGCAGTTACAATGCAGTGTCAAGTACCCCAATGTCCTGATTGAGGTTCTGCATCTATTCCCTATATTGTCCCCCTTACTCCAGCACAAGCATTGTGCCACCAGTAGGTGCCTGAGGTCGCATTGTTCTCCAGGCCCAGGATGAATTTATCGAGGGGTGAAACAGGATGCCCTTGCCTTGCAGGGCCACTGTGCAGCTGCATAGGTTTAGTACCTACTCTGATTTCAGACCTTTCTACTACGAAAGGGATTGGGAAGGTTTTTGGAATGTGATTGTTAAGATTCTCTAAATCTGCCTGTATGACATAATAGACTTTCATTTATGTATTTTGAAATCTTGCCCTTCTGTCTATTTAAAAACTAATTTGTATTTGTCATTTGTTTACGGCACATGATTACTAGTCGCTGTAAGCTATGGAAATAGCAAACTGAATTCTGCTGACTCTACAACAAAAGCTTTGAATAGGCTTCTTGTAATTTCGTCTGTATAATAAAGTATCTGTAGATCTGGCAGTGCGTCAAGTTCAACTAAGGCAGGAAGTGCAGGCAGAGAAGAAAGTGCATTCTTTAAATGTGACATTGATAGCTGAACTTCAAAAGAGGCAAAATGGTCAGGTCCCGGGTTAAAAAAGTATGATTATGTGTTGGTAAGTTACTTTGATGTCAGTTCACCTATGTGGGTGTCAGCAGTCAATTCCTCAGTTATTATACATTTTGGTTGTTATCATAAGCACAGAGCCAGGCAAATCTGTTTGCTGTACTGAGCATCTAAACAGTTTGTCAGGTGGGTAATTTTTCCCATGTGGGATAGTGCTGTGTAAAATCATAAACTTGGTTCAGCAGGAAGTAGGCTTAGATGACAAGCGCTTGCAGATCTAGAAGTATCTATTCATAAAAGTAGTATGTTCCAGAACTGGCAACCTGGCAGAGGCTTCTGGATATGGGTGTAATCACAGTGGTTGCTACCATCAGTCTCATATCTCTAGGGGACCTGGCAGCTTAGCTGCCTCTGCATCTGCCTGCATCAACTTACTTGGCGCCCCACAGGATCCTTATTCTTTGGGAAACACAAGATCCACTTAATTTTATCTTTTTTTGTACTGGGGGTGCAGGTATTGATGCCTATCTTTCACTGAGGCGAGCAGAAGGGTAGTGATTCTTCTGCTTCTAGAA
This sequence comes from Pipa parva, assembly GCA_019650415.1. Classification (NCBI taxonomy): domain Eukaryota; kingdom Metazoa; phylum Chordata; class Amphibia; order Anura; family Pipidae; genus Pipa; species Pipa parva. The sequence continues at coordinate 12,245 of WMED01000719.1, forward strand.
AGTTATTCCTAAATGAAAATAAGGGCAGGTTAGATCTGGTAATATGGCGCAGTTAGTGCCAAAACAGCTTTAAAAAGGCAGGTCAGCTTCAAGAGGAAGGAATACCCCCAGGAGTTGGAGACAGGCATCCTCGTCCTTGTTATTTTAATAGTGTTAAGTGCTTGTGCAGGAAACAACACATCTCTGCCAGCCACTCACTGTGTAGCATTCACCCATTGTACTAAATGAGTGTATATAGAGGAGCACGTGAGTAGCACAGTTATGCTGCTGTGCCTTATCCTGATGTTACAACATTTGCATTGCATTATAGGAAAGCTTTCTAATATGTTCAAATCCCTGGTGCCAGTTTTTGTGTGTAAGTCCCTTATCCCTAGTCCCCTAGTCAGTAAGTGGGTATGTATTCTGTCCAGTTAGTAAGTGAGTGCCCATACTGCTACTTTAAGGTCACTGCTGTTGGCCCTGCAGGCAGAATAACATTACATCTGTTACCAGGATTCATTTTCAAAATGAACTTTTAATGGGTTTGATACATGAACCTGTAGCTTAATGGCTCAACAGGTATTTGCGGACAAGATTGCATGCATTCATATTTACAGCAAATTTTAATTCAATCTAAACTTGAACTTATTAAAAATATTGCTAAATTAGCCTATTATATACATATATTTAATATTTATCAAAAATTCAGGAACACTCTCGGAACTTTTATTCACTCATTAAGAACCATTCAACACATTTCTGTTCTAGATAAACCCTCATCAGGAATTACAGTTAGAACCAAACTGTTGATGAAATTTCTGTTATTTCTAAATGAACAGCTCAACTGTTACAAACAGGCTATTGGAAGTGGTACAGGCGAATGCTATACTTTGGATATGAATGTGTATATATAATAGGAAAGGACCATCACACTAAAAAAAATAGAATAATCAATATACGATATATATATATATACAGTATATATATATATATATATATATATATATATACAGTATATATATATATATATATATATATATATATATATATATATATATAGCCACAAAGGGATAAGCACTCCAGAAAATGTAAATTTAAAAAAATGTATTCAGGCACAATCAGTCAGTATTTTCTAAGAAACAGTGTGTTTTAGAATGAATAATAAAAATTGTAAATACTGGTATGAGTCTTTGCACACCTAGAGATAACGATGAAGCACTAGTGCACCCTGCCTTTCCCCACCTTTTAGTGGATGGAATGGTTGTGCTGAAAAGCATGAAAAGAGGTGAATGATGGGAAAATTCAGTTAGAGAGAGATGAAGGGGAGAAAACAAGCTGGAGCCCAGGGTGGAAAGGGAAGAGAAGAAGAAGGAAAGCCATCTTATTGCTCTGCACTGCGCTAATGGTTATACGTTACCGAGCTGTTGTGAAAAGTAAGCCTTACCCTTTGGTACTGTGTGAATGCTTTAGCAACCATATAACTACTGAAAAGGCTACTCCATATTACTCCATAGGATTTGCAACATAAATAATTTGATGATCTGACAGATATGCAGCCTGCTACAAAGTAATATATAACCTGAGAAGTTGATGCTTGCTGTATAAACTGTATTTAATTCTTTATTAATATAGAAGACTGTTACAGGAGATCATATAGGAGAGCATATTATGGGAGATGGGTTTTTCCTGCTTAGATCCTATATTTCCTGCACTTCCTGTTCTGGGGCTTTCCTGGTTTCCCTTAACTATCTCCTCCCCTGAATCAGAGTAAAATGTCATCATATTCATTTTTCTACAGACTGAAATACCATTTTCCACCAACTAGTAGTGCTGTGTTTTGAACAAGTGCCATACACTATTGAGCTACATTATGGAGCTTTCACAGGGACATCCTTTGGAAGTAAGTGATATTGCAGCTCAAACTGATGACTTGCTATTCTAAAGCATAGAAAACATTTTTGACTTACAAAAAGAGCCTGGGTAGATCTGTATTATGATTATTAGATGGATAGAGCTGTAAATAATAATACTCTTCAAGCACTTGGCTAATATTAAAGGGGAACTATAGTCAGTTTACATTTTTATATCTGCAGTACTATACCATAGGGAGAAGCATTTCTCCCCAGTAGTTGTTTCATGTGGAACAGGATGATTGATTATACAGCACTAAAACTCCCGCACCAGGAAATGTGTGCGTGAAATGTACTGGCCAGTTTTCCATGAAAAGGTATCCACCCCTGGACATTTTTGCCCTACTTACTACTTATCCCCTGCGCACAAGTTATCTTATCTGTAATCTTCTGCATTCCAACTTAATTTATGCAGCCAAAAGGTCAGCACACTGCTTAACCAATAGCAATCAGGCAGCTTTTTATTCTCATTTAGTAGTAAGTAGTAGTAGTAACGCTTAGTATAAAGGAGTTTTATATGTGTGCAGTTATATCAGAACTGTAGTGCCCCTTTAAACTGAGGACATAACTACATTGACAATGATTAGGTAGGGCATGTAGGTGATGTTTGTTGGGATGCTACAGTATATCATTGATATGTGCTAGCTGATGAAACTAGGTCATTGATCATTCTTGAAAATCTAGAGAATGCTTCAGAACACATATTATTTCATACTGTTTTGTAAAGAAATGTTTTATTTAATGGCTGAAGTAGTGGAATTTGTCCATTTAAAGCAATCCAGATACAAAGGCTAAACATGTCTGTCACTTACTGCTTCAATTTTTTAATATATAAACCTGGTTGTTGTAGGTCCTGGATGAAGCAGGGCTTGTTTCTTTTATCATCTATATCAATCAAACTAGCCTTTTATAACTTAAAGCAACCATTACCATAATATAATATTAAAACATAATTTTGAAGCATATTGATGCGTCATTTTTTGTAAGAGTCACTTTTCCTAACTGCCTCTGCATCCATCCATCAGTACTGCTCAAATGAGTAAAGGGGATCATGGAATTCAGGGAATCATGGCTTTGTTGATTTGCATGTTATTAAACAGTACTACATGATAGTGAATATTTTTAAGCATTACAATGGCAAAAGAGGAAGTTAACGAACTATTTTGTTTAGTGTCAGCTCGACAGTACAGACCTCCTCCCTTGCCAGCCTTGCGCAGAATGTCGCATGTTAAATTACATTTGATGTGGGCTAGATCAACCCCAGTGCAACGCTGCATCTGTGTAGCATTCTATACTGTGACTAAATACCTTACATTACATCATGGGTAAGGGGGGGGCATTAAACCCCTGCAATTTTTTAAACATTAACATAATACACATGTCATGTAATTTTAACTGAAACTAAGGGATGGCTGAGTATCCGCTAGTTATTTTGTCTGCCTCTAATACATGACATCATGGGAACTGAATAGCCTCCTTCTGTAATTTATGAGGATATTAAAAGCTAGCTTGGAGTTTTGTGCTTTGTAAAAAAAAAACAAAAAAAAAACTTGGTCTTTAAATTACCCAACTTGTAATACTTCTATGATTGTGGAGTCTTTTCTTTAAAAGCTTTAAAGCAAGGTGTTATAAGAATAAATTAGGGGTAGTTAAACCTTCAGCTTCATTAGGTAAAATCAGTAATGTAATTTTATACATAGTCGCAAAAAGTTTGTGTTCTTTCTAGGTTTATGAAACAGGGGGGTTATTCACTAAAGTCCAAATTGTTGCGTATAGGTGCGAATTCACCAGATAAAGACAGTTGCAATAGGCTGCTATGAGAATATTGTCGCAGTCGCGCCTTTATTATAGTAAAATTGTCGCAATCTTAACTTTTAAAAATTGTCAAGACTTTACAATGGGGAAGTTGTAGCGGATTTACTATGGGAATCCACTGTTTCGACAGTTGAATTCGCACCTTAGTGAAAAACCCCCACAAGGTTTTCTGATAATGTAATGTACTGAGGCCATGTGAGCTGGGCCGGTGACCTCTGGGTAGGACTTGTCATGGTGCCTCCCAGATGGCCCCAGCAAACCGCGGGTCAAATACAAATAAAAAATAATAAAAAATGAAATAGTAAAAATGAAATAATGAAGAGGGTGGATGTACCTTATGTATGATTGTGGACCTTAGATTAGAGATGGAGGCAGGCACAGAAGGATGCTGATGAACCAAACGTAAAACTTTACTTCAGGGTAGGATTTATCTCACATGGTACAAATTGACAGTGCATGCAGAACAGTCCATTCAAATGGGTCTCATAGAACTCTCGCCATTGTTTGGAATATTCTCTTCTCCCAGCTCTGAGAGTATCGTGTTAATTGTGAACTCCTAAGAGGCTTTGTAGTTATTATAAAGTCCTGAGCACAGGCTCTTAGGCCCAAGCTTGGGCACCCCGGGAGGGTGTAACTCTCCTTGACTGGTTTCTTTCTCTCTCCTGACTAAGCTCCTCCTTCATTCCTGTGCTACTGTATTTATAAGCTCTGTAAAGTAATACTCCCTAACTACCGCAACAGGGAACATAAACTTACATAACTATATTATCTAATCCCAGAAAGGGTCACTATGGTTACAACTCTCAGAGCAGGGTTTAAGAGATCGCAAGGCAGAAATTAGACATAGAAATAAATAATACATATACATTACAGCATATATTAATAGCGCCCAAACTCTGGGTCACTACAATAATAGTGGGAGCTTGGAGAACACCATAAATACATTTGTGAATTGTGTATTATAATGTATATATATATACATATACAGTATATATATATATATATATATATATATATATATATATATATATACTGTATATGTATATATATAGGAAATACTGCTATTCAATAGAATCAAATACATCAATGTTTATTAAATAAACTGGATGTTATGAAGGACAAACCAGTGGGTTTTTCCAGGTTTGAGAGGGTATACTTATGAGGGTCTCTTGCAGAGAAGCCAGTAGAGGTATATCACCTAGTGTGGAATTAAATAATGTATGTAATAAGTTTTTTATATCAGTTTCAGAATTGAGTTGACAGCCCATAAGATCCCAGGGTTTATCATACTATTATACTTAAAATTGCAAATTTTATTTCTGTTTATACAACTTTTAGAAGTTAGGTTTACTGTATTGGAAGTGGGTTAATTGAGATATCAGTCTTTTGTAAGTGTATAACACAGAATTATGATCCAGAAATGTTATGACCTGGAGGTTGTCACTTGTAGTGGTATTTCATACTGTGATTTGTGAAACCATTGATGGGGTTGTGGTTCCTTGGACAACATAGCTATGAGTTTACTATTTTTAGAGCCAAATTCATATACAGCAGCATTCTATTATACATCAAGCTCAGACACAAACTATCCTACTAGCCTTTGCTTTCTCTATAATAGCAAACACTGGAGACATTATATTCACAGCCATTGGAAACAACAAAGAGTAAGATTTACTGGTCAGCCTAGATTCAAAATGTAACTGGAACAAGAGGACAGAACATCATATTTCACAAGCAATGAGTCTATTAAAGCCAAGAGCTTTACAACAAGGAATATATTTGCAAGACAACATGACCTAGTGAAGCTTTTTGTTCAGGAGGTTTAATAAGTGGTTCTGTTAAAAGGGTTTAAAACATTTTACATTAATTAAATGGTTGGTCAATTACTGAGTTGACCTGCAACTTGAAAATCAAATTTAATAAACAAAATGCTCCTAAATAAACATTTTATTCACTATTTATTCAATTACACATTTTTAAATCATCACAACAAGCCCAGAAAAGGGGTATTTTACAGAATACAGAGAATACTTTCTGAGATTTTTTAAAATGGTAAATACGATTACAGAATGATCACAAAAAATAAGAGGTAAGAGAGCTCCCTATGTTCTGTCTTTACAAAAAGTCACACTGATGCTTATATAGGTGGGGCTTCCCCTTTCCATTTTACAATGTATTTGTTCATCCTGATGTCTTGTCAGCATCCAGTGGCAGTTCAACAGCTAGAGAAATATTAATTAGATATTACTGGACCACGTAACCTGATAGATGTCTTTTCCAGATAGAGTTCATGGGAATTAAAATGTAGAGAAAATAAATAAAATGTAACATCAGCAGCTAAGCTCACCCACCATACATCATACAATCTGACTGGTTTCGAATGAATGGTATACTGTTTAGCTACGCACACGAGTGTCTGATTTCCATGCAAGTCCAAAAAAGGTAGAGACAAATGCACACCAAAGGTAAAGCTTGTATGTGGGGCAATACCTCTAATGAGCCAGGTTATTGCTCAACAAATCCACTGAAGCCATAAAAAGAAAACAGGTCACACACACTGCAGATAATGCATATGACCCAAAATAATTGACTTACCAGTGATACATTGTATAGCAGGACAACGTTTATCCCCGGATGAATTTACTGGTCAATAAATTATTTTGGGTTATAAACCTTATTTGCAGTGTGTGCAGCCTCTTTTCTTTGTATTTTCATACAATCCTATTGTTCAGCCCCCTGGGGAGAACACTTACATTGAGTAAAGATATATTTCAGTAATGGATTAAGCCTGGTAATTTAACCTGACCTGAAAAAAGACATAGACCCATCAAGTTCAACTTCTATTTTAAGTCAATTAACTCCAAGGTCACTTTTAATATCTTTATAAATTTCAGGATGAGGATACATTATCTTTTATAATGCACAAGGATGTTTGGAAAACAAAACGGAATATATTATCATGTAAATATGTAAATATATTTACATTTCTACGTCTGTTTTCCATTTGGCAAGCATTGTTACTATAAAAAGCTTCTCTCTTCTACTACTTGCTCAGGCTGGTGTTATTGTATCCCACAGAATGTTTGACTTTATCTTTTGTGATTATACTGCAAATGATCTCTTTCACAGTTACAGGTGTAGATTCACCTGTGCAAGTCTGGTCAGGTTAAGACAGTATCAGTAGGAGAATGAGTAAGAAGTAGTGATTGAGGAAGAGTTTTAAACAGAATAGTCTGGGTATTTAAAGATGTAATAAGAATCTGGAAATTACATTATTCTTCCAGATATATTTCAGACTGAAACCTGAATGCGTCCTTCCCTGTACAAGGTTAATGCACTTGGAAATCTATGTCATGTAAATCTTCTTTACACAGGAAGGTGGCTAGACCGTCATTCCACATGTGCACAATCCATCTAGTGTTTCCTACAATCAATTCACAAAACGCTAACATATAAAAAATAAAAAAAGTGTTGGTGTTGAAATTCCAATGATAAAATTTGCTCCAAATAACAAAGTCTGTGAGACAATGAGGATTTATGTTGATTGTACTGTGATCACCATTTCTTGTATTTTGAACTAATAACTTTTCAAAAATAGTTTCTTATTGCTTAATCTAAATATTGCTTAAAGTAACTTTGTCCTACTTTGTTTATTTATTTCTGTAATTAAAATATTTCTATTGTAGTGAAATTGTATGAATATTCCTCATCACCACTAGTGTGATAATTGTCCATATCAATATCATCTAAATGTTTCATGTTTATTATAAAAAAAATAAGTTTTATTTAATTATGGCAAAAAGCAATACATATTAAATACCTTGTGCAATACATAGGGCTTTGTTGAGTGTAAGAATGAGCATTTAAATATGATTACCTATACACAAGAAAGAAAATGTATGTTTACATTAAGTAAATCAGTGAGAGGTACAAGGGACCTGTAGCAAATACAGACTATTGCTCACTGCAGTAAGTGAGTAGATTGAGAGCTTTGATGACTTGATGAAGAGGGAATATCTCTTGAAAGCTTGTCTTAAAGTAACAGTCTGGCCAAAAAAAAAAACAACACAGCTTTATTTATGTTAATTACTAACTTGTATTAAATGCAATTTATTATCGATTAAAAAAAATAATTCTTACCTGTAAAGAAGTGCTGTATAGCACTTAATTGTTGCAGACTCCAGCTTCAGAATCTGCCGGCGTCTCTACGGCATCCCAAATCTCCCGATCCCTCTAAGAAGTGCAGTCCTCTCCAGCTGCGCTGACAATGACGCCCCACATTAGCATTTCCTATGTCACATTGGAGAGCGTGCACGTGATCAACCCTGTCCTTTATTACACATGTGACATAGGAAGTGCCATTGTGGGGCTTCATTATCAGTGCAGCTGGTGTGGGCTATGCTTCTTAGAGGGATCGCCTGATTCAGACGCCATAGAGTCGCTGGCAGAGTCTGAAGATGGAATCTGCAACACGGAAGTGCTGTACAGCACTTCTTTATAGGTAAGAATTTTATTTTAATTTTTAAATTGATAATAAATTGAATTTAATAAAAGTTAGTAATTAACATAACTAAATAAAGTTTGTTTTTTTTTATTTGCGGCCAGACTGTTCCTTTAAACAATGAACTGTTAGTCCAAATAAAGTATCATATAAGTATCATATAATGCCACAGAACTCATCTTCCCAATTATTCAACTGGACTAAAACGGCTTAAGCCATTTTTGTGCCAGAATAATAGCTGACACCATCTGTAGTCTCATAACTGTTTTGTTTTATTGCACCAAATAAAAACAGACCAATGACACGGTGAGAAATGAGTCTTACTCTATGAAAGAAAGCAGCCATCCATAACAGAAAAAAAACAATGGATTGCTTGTTCTTAGCAATTAACCTCATCTTTCAATTCACATTAAAATGCATTGGAGTAAGAGAAGATTGTGGATGATATTAGCAATAAAAATGTGGCTGCCAAAATGGAAGCTGGCTGCAATATTACAGAATCTGGATTTGCAGTTGAAGGGAGCAGAGGCTGTTTTGAGGGGCGGATGGAGATAGGGAGAATTAGGACAAATGTTATTTCAGCAGCTGAAGATTTTAAAACAAACAAACAGGAAAAGGAAACGTGGAATATTTCTCATGTTTACATATGCATTGGCCACCTGCTGCCAGAAATCTGGATAATGTTTTTTCCTTACATTGTTAAAAGATTTAAATGTAACTGACAAATGTTTATGTTGCAATTGGTCTTCCTTTTTATTTTTTACATGTTTAAGTGTAAAGCTCCACCTGGCGTTTTGTTGTGGTTCTTTCATGTGCAATTGAAGTGCGGAGTGTCATGCTTTGTCTTACCGCGACATAAAACCGCTGATCAAATTTTCTTGCAATATACACACTGCAGCTGCATGTGGTCACCCATTGCCTTTAAAAGGTGTCCATTTCATCATGTTCTGTTCCAGTAGTACCACTGGTTAAAACTATGAATCTAGTTTTTTTTTTACAAAAAACTACACCACGTGGTTAAAATTATGGAAAATGTATTATGGGGCCTGTTTTGTGTCCTCTTTTTGATGAACAGGGATACCCCAGTGTTTTGGGTTAATTGACTCAAGCAACTATTTTGGGGGTAATTCAGCAAAGAGCAAACTTACCCCTCCGATCCTTCGCATCAGTACGCAAAGACTGTTACACGTTCGCCGAGTCCTGCACGCGGACATCAGCGAACGCTTTAAAGGGATTCCAGTCTCGGCGAGGCTCGCATGGCTTGTCTCGAAACACCTCTCGAGACTGGAATCCCCTTAAAGCGTTCGCTGATGTCTGCGTGCAGGACTAAGCGAGCGCATAACAGTCTCTGCGTACTGATGGGAAGGATCGGAGGGTAAGTTCGATCTTTGCTGAATTACCCCTTTGATGTAAACAAGAGAGGTTTAGGACAAACAGTTTACTAATTATAAAACACTACAAATATAAAATGAAGTCGAATTGAAAATTATCTTGCATAACTGCAAGCCAAAACATATTAAAACGAGTATTAAAGGTGAGAATTCCTTTTAATGAAGGGCATTACAATCAAAAGTAATAGAGGTTTAGTTTTACATAAACAAAACTTACATTGGTATTGTCAGTCACATCAACCAATCTGTGATTAGCTTTCATTCATTTTATGCATTTTGAAATATTTACCAAAGTCCCTGATTGGTTCTTACTGGTTGCAGCACCACTGAAAGCCTAAAATTATGTTTGTGAATAGACCCCTTTAAAGTGTGAAATGTTGAGAGTGGCTGATTTATATTTTTTTCATGGCATATGTCATATGGCATTGCTCTGCCATTTTAGAGACATGCATATATGGCAATACTTTTGACCCAAATGATAATAACCTGGAGGGTCTTTGTGTTATTGTAGTGAGCAAGGAAGGAAATCCCCTTCTCCTGCAGCTGTTTAAGGTTATAACACTCTGTAGTTTGTCGATCTGCACTAGGCATAGATCCTGTGGGGAAACCAGCAGAACTACTTTAGGAGAATGCAGGGAAGCCCACTTCCACCACAACAATTTGGCTCTCTTTGACTTTCTACTGTCAATCAAAATCTTATACCAACTTTGACATTTGCTGACTGCACAATGCAAAATTTAAAGACTGCTGTGAAGTCGAAGGCAGAATTTATGTTCTCAGCTGGAACAGGGGCTGAAGGTGAAGTTCAATGTCAGAGTGAGGCTAGGGCAAAAAACTAATGTTAAAAAAGAAACAGAGCTTCAGTGTGGTTAGAGTAAACTGAGAACCAGCTTGAGCGCCTGCCAATAGATCCTCTGGCTATCTGTCTATTTTATATATGTTTGTGTCATAAACCAGTGGTGAGTTCTGAACTGGTAATGTAAGAGACATGACAAGTCCCTAAGATTCACAAACTGCAGGGGACTTTGCATCATGGCATTATTTCACTGACGAAAAAAATCTGGGTTTTTAACAAATAGGTGTTTTATGGAAGTCTAATTAATGAATCTAATTAATACATTGTATTGCCATTAACTTTTAGTAGGTTCAGCATGGTACAGTATGGGCTAGAGTTTAGTATGAAAACCTGGGCAAATGAAGGGATAGGTGATTAGGGTAGCATGGTAGACATCTTTTTTTTTTAATAAAAAGTGGGCACATCCTATGAGTTAACCCACTTACTCACAGCAAATAGAGTAAGGACAGCTGCAGTATTTGTGGAAGTTCTTCAGTTTGTCACTATTGCATCAGCTTCCCCTTGTAGAAGGTTCATGTGTTATATCATTCTATACATCAGTATGATGGTTCCTGGGAGCAGGAGACTGTTCTGATGCCTAATAAAGGTTTCATGTGAGGTCACCTGTAAATCTAAAAATGGTGATCCATTGATCAGAAATACACAGTTACCATTGGCAGTTAAATACTGTAGAGGTCAGTGAGATAATTTGCTACTTTGTGGCACGAATGTGTTTTCCTTGAAAGTTTTCCACAGATGTGATCAGTAAAATCCTCCCCAAGGTCCTGTATCTAAAAAAGCAAACCTGTAATGCAACACAATGATGCTGTCAGTTGGAGTACGTCAATAATGAAGACAAATGTTATGGGAAACACAGGAACCATAAGCACTTTGTTCTCTAATTAAATATGAGGTGTCAAAAGAAAAGGTGTGAAGGCCATTTTAGAACAAATTTGTTTCTGGAATAAAGAAGCAGCTCTGAGCATCCAAAGGGATCTTTAATGCAACACCACTGAGGTCAAAATAATATTCTTAATGTGTTTAATATTAAGAAAAAGACCAGAAAGACACTCAAGCCTACGGCTAGGTTTTAATTCCCATGCTCAGTTTTCACTGTTTATATCACCTGACATAGTCATTTTTGAGATAGGATCCATGGATGATTTTAACACAGGGAATAGAATTCTGTCCTTAATTTGGAAATAAATGAGAAACTATTTAGGCAGGAAATGCTTTCCAAATCCTCTGCTATTATAAGAGGTCTAGTAATTATGATGAAAGATTTTTTAGAAATGTTGTTAAGGGATAATGGGGCAGAATCTTAATTAGCCTAGATCATGGCAATTTATGAATCCAAACTGTACATATTCTGGTATATTTATTGAGGGGAGGATTTAGAAATTTGCCATTGTCCTTAAAAATGATTATTTTCAGAAGACGCCTTTCAGACACGACTATTAGGATTATAGTCAATAATCCCCTAAATGTCACTCAGCACTCCCTTCACCAACTGCTCAACCCACATTATGTTTATTGCAGAGTAGGCAGATGGGTGGGTTCTCAGACTGTAAGCTGAAGCACTTCCTGGTGCCCTAAGCAGCTACTCTCCCCCCAACAAAAAACTGGGCTTGACTAATGCAACACTAAAGCAAAGCATAAGAATCTTCAACAACACCGCTTAAATTATTGCTGGAGCCTCTGTTTCTGTGCCGATTTTACTAAGTGGTCACCGTGCAGTGCAGAAGAATTACATGCAGGTTGGGTATATATGACAAATGGATATAAGTCTAGAATAAGGACAAAATCTGTATTTTATTTTGTCTCTATAAAGGACCTGCATGAGAAGAGCTATTGTCTTAATGTTTGACGGAGGTAACAGGAAGTCCTGAGTCTAGATTTACACTAGGGCTACTGATAGCAACCCTACTTTTTTGTTTTATTATTTTAAGGAAATATTTTTTGGGGCCTAATTCTATATACCATACAAAATGGTCCCAGCAGGTTTAGCTTTGTGTGTTAAAGGATGTTGCCCTTTGTACCACATAGAGGCACTGTACAGTTTTGGAAATGCCCAACTAGACTGAAGGTCCTGCAAGCCCCACAAGTACCTCCTGCAGAATGATGGCCTCCCTTAGATTTATTTTCTATGGGCTGTGGTTTTCTGTTTTTGTCCCATGTACCTCAACCCCTCCCATTGTAGAGATAATTGTATCATGAGTAGAAAGGGATCTCAATACTCTGAGAAAAATTCAGTGGGTCCCTACACAAGCTGCAGTGAACTGAGTATGGGCTGGAAATATGTTAGTATTGGGATCCCTGTATAGAGGACAAAAGTAGCACATATATGAATTACATGTGATATTATTACATTTTCTCAGTCCAGCTTTGTGGACTAAGAACTAGACCCTTGGATAAAGTACGTATTACCACAATCATTATGTAACACTCTAGTAATAATTGTTCTTTGTGAATGCATGATACTATATACAGTAGTGTAAGTTCAACCTCCCCATTCTGTTGTAGGCCTTTATGTTAATAACAAGTAGGATCTCTTTCCTATTGTCACATCAATCTTGTGGAATTGAAGAAGAGTTTTTATATGGCGAGACTGGGTAACAAGTAATATAACCTATGTCAAGGCCTGCTTTGAATACTCATCAAACCAAACATTCATTAATCAAGTTGAAGCAGGGGCAGAATTTTGGAATTCTGTAGTTGTAGTGGTCAGAGCTACTGTGACCTGCTTCTACCCAGGTTAACAGTTAAGCCACTAAGGGAAAGTTTTGTTAATGGTTAACGAAAGCCCCAACATCTTTTAAGGCCTTAGATGAGAACTATTATGATTTGCTTATACTGAACATAACATATATGGTTCCTATGGGTTACAGTCTGATAAATGATTGGCTGCTATGTGTTAATGTATGTCGAGTGCTAATAAGAACAAACATTAAGAAGTGGCAAGGTAGATTTCATTTTACGGCTTCATTTTTTTTCCCAGAAAGACAGAGCAGAAAAATGATTGCAGCAAACAGCTGACTCGGCTGAGTTTGGAAGAAGATGGAATTTATGTTCAAAAAAGTGTTCTTTTCTATTGCTCAAATTTTCATTCTCTATGCAACAGTAGTAACTCCATGCCTGAAATGTACCGAAAGTTCAAGTAAGAGAATGGTTAAATTTATGGCTCTATTGGATGATGAGCTTTGGCGGAAGAGCGAGGAATATGCCGTTATTAGGAATCTCTTTAGCGCTGTTTATGCCGATGTGATGCATCCATTTGAGAATAGAGTATTAGGTAATAATTAACATTTAAAGATATTGGCCATATTGGTATATGTCAGAAATCCTACCAGTATTGAAATTGCAGTCGTTCCTTCACACAACTGGTAAAAATGTTATTTTTGAAGTTGAATTCCTGATTTGTATTATTTTGAGCATATTTTCATTCCCTGTGGTTGGAGCCATTTTTTTTTAAATAAATAAAATCCGATTCTACTCCTACTGTTCCCTATGGACCATGGAACATAGTTAGGAAGTGAGCCAAAAAGCCCCAGCAGAGAAACAACACAAATCAATAAGAGCCAGGAATAAAACTTGGAAGATGCCTTTTTACAATGATAATAATTGTCATGACATTGTTTTTCAGAAGATTACTTTTTATGCAAAACACATTCTATTTTTATGGTATGTTACTATCCAGTGGTGTAACTTCCCACCACGGGGCTCCAGTACAGGATTGACATCGGCATCCCACATGGAGTCCTTGTGCCTCTAAAGGGGGTGCCAGGCTCAGACTGGACAGCTACATAGAGAGGGCTGTGACTGCCACACCTCCTGAGTTAGAAACTTACAATCAAAAGCAACTTACAGGGAACAACACAGGTCTAGTAACCCATAGCAACCAATCAGAGGTTGGCTTTAACAATTCTAGCACTATACTCTAGTGCCTCTTTCTGAGCAACGGAAAATGGAAGATCTCCGGCACACTAATAAAGTAAAATAGCTCCAACAAATTTCTCCCCTCACTGCTCAATAATGGTAATAATACTGCTTTCCTTAAATTACCAGTGTAGCACTATTAATGCTGTGAACATTGTCGAACCTGGTCTAATGACACTAATTATAGGCTAAATTTATTAAAGACTGAAAGACTGCTCTGGGGAGGTTATTGACTAAGGTACGAATTCGATTCTACTGTGGAATTCGCAAACAGCGGATTCCCATAGTAAATCTGCTACAATTTCCCCATTGTAAAATTGTGACAATTTTTTAAAGTTAAGATTGCGACAATTTTCCCATAATAAAGTCGCGACAGTAGCAACCTATTGCGACCGTCTTTATCTGGTGAATTCGCGCCTATAGGCAACAATTTGGACTTTAGTAAATAACTTGGGTCTTTCCAACTTTACTGAGTGGAATCTCGGATTGATCTCGCGATATTTCTTTTGAGATCTGGAGATTGTGTTTTTCGATCTCGAGTTTTCTAATTTAATTCCATGGAAAGGTAGCCATACTTAACATTAGTAGCATGGCTACCTTTCCACCAAGAAAGTCTGAAAAGCTCGGGATCGAGAAACTCGATCTCGGTAGAAATATAGTGAGATCAATCCAAGATTTCTCTCGGTAATATTCTAATCATTAATACATTTTGCCTTTATAAAACTTTGTTAAATGACTAATAATAACACCAAAAATAGGAAATAGTATTTTGGATTGGCATGACATTTTTTCCAGTGCAGTACTTGTAAAAAAATATCGTTGAAGTTAAATTCCTGATTTTTATTGGTCTTTCTGGGTCACTTCATGACAATGTATTATCTAATGTTCTATAGGAAACAAAGCACTGCAACCACAAGGAAGGAAACAAAGTTAACATTTTTACCAGTACTATGTAAAAATAACTGTCCTGCCAATCCAGACGGGATTTCCTTTTATAGTGTTATTGATGCTTGAATATAATTAAGGGGTGTTAATATTTTCCGATAGTGCTAATAAAATAACGCTGGGAGTTCTTATGCTGTAATATTGTAAAACTGTGTTGTATTAGTAAATTCTTACATGTGAATAGTGTATTTTTATAGCACTTCATTGCTTGCTGTTAAACGTATGAGCAATTTTAACAAATCAATTATATTTGATAGCCTAAACTTCTGTACAAACGCGGAAATGGAGAAACAGGTGCCATGGCATATGTATCACTAATAGCCTAGTACATCTGTGAAATTAGCTATTACATTGCAATTAAACATTTGTGTGGCATCCTCCCGGCAGATATATTTAGTGAATATTTTGGGTTAGTTGCAAATATTACATTTCCCACATTGAACTCTCAATAAATCTTTAAATTATTCTCCCTTACACATGTCAGACGTACAGTGGGGCTTATTCAGGAAATACACGTAATGCTCCAAATTCACATCTATTCACCACTTCTAAAACATCATTTATTCATTATACTCTTCTGTCGCAGTAGAGCATTCACAAAGGCACACTGCTCTGAATTCACCAGATCAAAGTGGCAAATTAGGAAGGTTGTTGGCAGGGCTCCAGTATGGCATAAGGCAACTGTTCATTCAAAAGTGACAGAAAAGATGGCGACCAAGTGACAACATGAACAAGGGATATTGTGACATAAAAAAGGATGTAATATTGACTTAATACAGAGATATTGTGAGGCTATCACTGTATTTCATTAGTTGAATTTGCATAATTATGTGTCACTCTGCATCCCATTAACATAGCAAATTTTTGTCTTCCCAAGCATAGGAAAGCAAAGGGATGCAAATTTGCTTATATTTTGATGAATAGGCCCCACATTATCGTTTCCCATCTCCAAAATGTTATTCTTCTTTAAAATTGTCTTCAAATTCAAAACAAAGCACAAGTGCTAAATCTGACCTAAGCATAGAATTGTGGGTATATCCCATCACACTTAGAAACTGTACTAACATAAGGGGTTATTCACTAAGGTACGAATTTGACTGTTGAATTCTCAAACAGTGGATTCCCATAGCAAATCCGTGACAATTTCCCCATTGTAAAGTTGTAACAATTTTTTTAAAGTTAAGATTGTGAGTGACAATTTGCCCATGTTAAAGTCACGACTGTGACAATATACTCATTAGAAAGACGCGACTGCGACAGTAGCAGCCTATTGCGCTGCGCAACTCTTTATCTGATGAATTTGTACCTATCCTCAACAATTCAGACTTTAGTGAATAACCCCCTAACTCTTTGTAGATAGTTTTACACAACCAATTAAACATTTTATCATAAGCAGTCTGATATATTACCACTATGCAAATATTCATGTACTAACTGCATGTTCTATAATGTACTATACTGTGTATACTGAAGTAAAGAAGACATGAAGTGTACATTGCTTCTCACTGTCTCCAGTAACAAGATTCTTTTCTGTTTAAATGCCTCATTTCTTTACTACATATCTACCTATAATTTTTAGTAGATGATCTTACCTATTCTAGCAATTAGTTCCTCATTTTGATCTTTAGCTAGTATGATAGCTGCTTTGCCACACTTGTTTCTTTTATTCTAGATTCTGTCCCCACTACACTATAAATCTTAAATTCAATTTGCTTCTGTTTTTAATTTCCTTTTTTACCTTTTAATTAAGCCTTATAGGTTGTGTATTTAATTTGATCAGCTTTTCTTCCCATTGGAATACACTTAGAACAGAACTACTCTAATATCTTTTCAAAGATATATTTCTTTTGGTTTACTTTACTCTTCAAAACAATGGTTTTAGAAAAGCTGATTAGCACTGGAACAAATTAATTTACTTTGTACGTAGTATAAATAATTGTCACTTTTTGTGATTACATGGGGATGAGGGAATTAATCTCTTATACAAGAACCAGCGTGACTTATATGTCACCGAGCTTTGTACTTTCTACCTGTCCTGCTGTCGGGATAAAGTACAGAGCGACTGTTTTATTTTAAAGCCTTTGAGCTTGCACTTTATTAATATAGTTATGTATATAATGGAAACCAGTCTACAACTGAAACCTTTTTATGGAATTCATGAGAGTTCAAGAGGTTATTTATCAAAGTTAGAACAGTCATGTCAAGGTCTGAATTTGTGTCTTTTTGACACTTTTTCCAACTTCACCTATTCATCAAACTCAGCGACCTGGTGAATTTACAGTATTTACACACCTCTTCGCATCATTATGTGCCCATGCACACAACTTTTGTCTATTTAACAAGCATAGGAATGCATTAAAGCGGGGAATTCAGCAAGGTGCACTGCTTCGAATCTGCTGGTTTAAATTTGCTAGATCAAAGTGGTGGATTAGGGGGTTGATGGCAGGGCTCCAGTGTGGAATAAGTTGACTATACACTCAAACGAAAAGAAATATAGAGACCAAGTATAGCAACATGACCTAGGAATATTTTTGCTTAGAATGGAATGTAAAAATCACTTGTTGTAATGTAGATAACTTTAATACGACAACAATAGTGTGATCAAACTGTGTTGATAACATTCTTCCTTATAATCAATTCTGCCTATTAATATTACGCTGACAAATCACATCTGATGGAGTGAAGATAAATCCCCTATGCCTGGCAAATTTGGTATTTATTGAATAACCACTTGCTTTTTAAAGGTCACAAACACCAGAAAAAGAAAATTGTTATTTATAATGGAATGACAGCAGGGCCGTAGGGGCCCGATAGCTCTGCAAGGACCACTGTGACTCCTCTGCAGCCCTAGATTATCTACACACAGAGGTTGAAAAGGTTCCAGTGGTGGTAGGGGATGGAGCTGTAGTAGGGAGATGGTACCAGGTGGATTTTATTGGATTCTTGTTTGGATTTTGGGCTGAATGGTAGTTATTTCTATGCAGTCTTCTTGGCAGTTGAATTCCTCATTTTTATTTTGTTCTTCTCAATCCTTGTTGCAGCCATCATTTGATAATATAATAAAAGTATTTAACACTTGTAGCAGGCTGGGATAGAATGTCACTGATTTTGTGTGAAATGGTGGATTGTCAAGTGGTTGTAATGTGTATTATCTGGTATATAGAAAACATTGAAAAATCAATTAGAAAATGAAGAAATCCCATTTGGGTTGACAGTTATTTCTGTATACTACTGGTTAAAATGTTATCTTTGAAGCTAAATAATTTTTAAAATTATTTTGAGTTTGCTTTTCTTCGCTGTGGGGAGTCATCTTTTATGTGTTCTCACCCAATTGCCCCAAGTCCCATTGATTCCTATGGAAACGTAGATAATACATATTCATGAAGTACCCCAGAGAGCCCAATTTGACTGCAACCAGCAGAAAGTAAGAGAGGCAAAAGCAATAAAAATCAGGAATTTCACTTCAAAGAAGTGTTGAATAGGAACAACAGCCATGCCAGTTGAAATAGCTATTTTCTTTTATCTATGGTTACTAGTTCTTTAAATGAAAAGGTTTCTGCCTAAACACAGACAAGGAATGAAGCAACAAGGGTAATTGTTTACTGAGTTGTAATGTACCATTGCAATCAATCATCGGCATTCATTCACTTGTATATTGTATTTTGACTTATAAAAGCCAAAATTTGATTGGTTGCTATTGGTTCCTAGACATCAATAGACAGTTTAAGCATACTTGGGTGCAAGGTCCAATCCTGGAGGAGGAGGGAATGGTAAACTGTATGCTACAACCCCTAGTACATGAGCCCCCATGTGGAATTTTTATCAATTTAGAATTGGTATCACATAGAGGACTTTATTAATTTATCTACACTATTTTTATTTTCTACAAATTGATAAAGAATGCAATTGAAAGACTCCCAGTTCTGTGGCAGATTATTTTCCCTGCTGTGCTAAGACTTTCATATTACAACAGATTTAGTTTCTAGAATGTGAAAGTCTTACATTATATAATTACAAAAACATAAAATATCTGATTTTTTTTGTATTCATTCTAAAGCAGGCATGTTTTATAAAGATGTTTGCATTTTCTAAAATGTGTTAATGAATCAGGTAGCATCTAATTCAAATATGTATACTGTATATTTCTCACCAGATACATCAGCCATAGAATTCCTGGATATTGCATATGAAAGGGCAATAAAGAGAATTGTGAACACTAAATTTAAAGGTAACTATGTTTTTTAAATATTTTTAACCCTTAGAAACCAATCAACATTTAGATTTGCTAAGTTTCCTGTATCTGGAATCAGGGCTGGACTGGGACAAAAAAATTTGCCCTGGCCTTTTTGGCTTAGACTGGCCCCTCATAGTTAGCGGAGCACAACTGACTAGTAATTTATGTTTATGGGGTTGTTACAGAGAGGTGCAACATGCAAAAAACAAAATTCATAAATTACGTAAAAAAAAAAAAA
>WMED01000720.1:0-32027 GCA_019650415.1 Pipa parva
CCAGGTTACTTACGAGCTTTTGTTGGAACATTTTGTAGATCTGTCAATAGCCATTTTCCCATTGCCAATCTCCAATAATTGTTTTGCGAAAAGTTTGGCAGATGCATCATTTTGTAGTTGAAAACACATATTGGTTTTTAAAGTCAATTTCTTTACATGTCGCCAGAGAATGAGACATGCATTAAGTTCATCAGCAGGTGTTGAACGTGGTATAACTGGCAGAGTTTGTTGAAAATCACCAGGCAAACATACTTCCCAAAGTTTCATGCCGATCGGATGAATAATGCATTTTTTGCTAGTTACGCCCTTATAGGCGAAATAGGGGATGAAATGTACTATGCCAGAAACCTTCCCGGGAGTGTACATAACAACTTCCCAAAGTTTCATGCCGATCTGATGAATGGTGTAGTAATGCATAAAGGACACACACATACACACATACATTCATTTTTATATATATAGATAAGTTAAACAATAATGGCCCTAAAAAATAGCCCTGGAGTAAACCACTTATAATAGTGGACCACTGAAATATATTTGTAATAAATGCAGTAACATGAAGAATAATAAAAAAAAAAAATTGAGGGACTGCGGATAACAAAGTCTGCATTAAACTACTAAAATGTAATAAATCTTGTGTTATGTGCTTATAAAACAGCTTTGACCAATGTTTGGCCCTGAACACTAAAAAATATGGTAAAGCAATGTTTTCTGCCAAAACACAAAGAAATGTAGAACAGAATATGAACACACTTGCAGAATCCAGTGTATTACCCTTTTAATAGATCATTAGTGCAAGGTACAGGAGCAATGTTACAGGGGGAACAACTACCCCTCCTCAGCTTGATTGTGTTCTACATTTCTTTGCATCCAGCAATTTTGCATCACATTTTGCACCAAGGAAATAAATTTGAAATCCTTCAAGAATCATATTCTGCCAAAACACACTTTATATGCTACTTAGTGCAATTCTGGGCCCAATAAAGGTTTATCATTAGGATTTCTCCTTCTCTTAGACAAGGTTCACACTAGAGTATTATGGGTAGTGCATAATACGCAAGTGTGAAATAAAAGAAAAATATGCCAAGCATATTTTTCCTTTGTACTTACCAGTGACAGTGTGAATGCTCTCTTGGCATTCACATCACTTCCTATTTGGCCGCATTTTGGGTGCGGTGTATCATACGCCGGCCAAAATGTGTCACACAGCGTTCCAGACCCAGCGTATGCACATCATACGCTAGTGTGTTGGAACTAGGTGAGTACTATCGGCTTGTATTGAGCCGTATTTTCTTCACACTGGCATACTACGCTAGTAAGAACCTAGCCTTAAGGAAGTCAGAGACATTGTATTATGTATGAATACTGAAAGTGTTTCAGCAGCCGACATAATTATCCCTACAAGTATAAAGCACATGGGGTAAATTTATCAAGGGGCATTATCACAATGGTAATAAAGGGTGCTAAAAATAACACCTATTAATTATTTAAAGTGTGCCTAAAGATAAAATACTTTTACAAAAAAAATAGCAACTTTGATTATGTTTTCTACACTAATAATGGTCTGTGTAATCAAATGTTAGCAATAATGCCTTGTTTTCTTTACAATATCCTGTTAATCTAAAAGGATAAGACACAAAATGGGAATTAACAATTGTTAATTTTGACACAAATGCATACCTGCTTCTCTAATGCCAGGGCTCAGGTTGCTGTTAATTTTACTTCTTAAAATTAGCCTTAAAATTCCTCTAGGCTTCATATATCAGTTGTTACCTGCTCTTAAATACTGAACACATATATGATATAAATAAACAGGCACTGCTGGGGCAAAATAGATGCAAAATAAATGATACATTGTTAATAAATGGAAGTACTTTGCCTTCATTTTTATATTAAGGCCACTTATTACATTTCCCCCATAGAATGGAAACAGTGTTTCCAGTGAATGGTCATAGCTGGATCCTGTGACTCAAATGCAGTGGCTACACCTGTACCTGTCTGTGCATTTATGGTGCTTCGGTTGAGAGGAAATACATAGAACAGGTGGTCCGTATACAGCAGCATAAAAATAAGGGTAGCTGTGAACCTGTGTCAGGCAGTGTCTGCACCTGGTGTAGGAATGGGTAGCACTGGGGCTATGGGAATATATAGCATAAAGGATACATGAAAGGCCAGCTTGTTGAAACATATATGATTTTTCTGTGTATTGCTAGTTCATGCATGTCTTTTTCATCAAAATACCCAGGCAAAAATGTGTTAATTAACTAGTGCATTGTCTAGTGTATGAAGTAGACAAGAATACCCATATGATCTGTGTGCCAGCCTGTGGGATGGAAAGATTGGCCCTGTCTAGGGCGGCTCTTGACATGGGCGGCCTGATTGAACACAGATCCATTAATTTGGCTAATAGGTTAAACAATTAGGTCTATGGGAGTATGGCTACCCTCAGAGCACCATTATCCTCCAGAATGAACTGCATGGCCAGTGCTGACACACATCTGCTTAGCACATGTCTACTTATAACAAGACTGCAGGGGATAGAAGGGGTTTCAGCATTGCATTCCGGCATAAACATAATATCGACTTGCCTGTGTGCCAAAAGGTGCAAACCAAGAATTTTCTTTTTTCATAATATTTGAACTTACTTGATGGACTTGTATTTTTTTTTTCAGTCTTAACAAATACGTATCCATGGTACTCAGCTCCATCTTAATATTTAATGCTAAAACATTGTCAGTGACAGTGAAATAAAATAAGCCTGCTTCTGTAGGGTTCTCTAGAGAGAATCTTGTTAGCATTTATTTAAATTTACTCTTCACTTTTTGACATCAGTTTTTACCCTACAACTTCCCTTTGAATTAATATGTATAAAATGTATATTTATTACCCAATTAACCATGTTTGTAAGTGACAGGGCTGTAACTATATGTGTTGCAGCAATCATGGTTGGGATCCAGTGCTGGGATACAATTAATTGAATTTGGTTACAGATAATGTAAGCAGTTTATATGTTTAATACAGCCTGACTGCAATACTTCAGTTTCATAGTATATTACTAACAGTACCGAACACACACTGTTAGCTTTTCCAAACACGCACTTGCAAAATAAAAAAGGGTGTATGTTCTTTTTCGCCTCTGAGCGGCTGTGATCAAGGCCGGGGGGCAGCACGTGAGCTGTATTTGATTGTTTAAGGTGGTATGCTTGGATTTTTTGCTATATTCACTATATATAAAAGGTAGGATAGAGTGGTCGTGTTAGTCTCCAGAAAAAAGTGAGTATTACATTACATGTCATATATACAGTATATACCATGAATTTGCCATTTCAGCACAGTCTGATGCTTGATAAATAGCCCAATTGCAATGCATACACATCTAAAGTGATGCAATCTGCAAATTCCCCACATTGCAGAGTTTGATGAATGTGCAAAGTTAGAGAAGTGGTGAATGGATGCAAATTCACACATCTACAGGACTGTGCAGACTATGATAAATAACCCCTTATGCTAAAGAAATATGCACGAACAATTATTTAAAAGAAAAAAAACTTACCAGAATGCTTTAGTAGTTGTACACTGGATCAGCTTTCATCTCACGACCCACATCCCAGGATCGGGAGATGAAAATTGCGGCTGCAGTTTTATTTTTAACATTTAATACATGCTATTTTTGTTTTTTTCCTCTTACCCTGACAGATATTAGTAGAGATAGTAAAGTTTAAAGAATGTTTCAACTTTCTCTGTGGAGTAACAGCAAGTTCTTTGGTTTCCAAGCATTTCTTCTGCTTGTTACCTGTGAAAACAATCTTCTCTTTTTTCCAAATTCAGAAGGGAGTCTACTGAGAATTAATTGGTTTCATGGAGCAGCCTAGAAATTAAGCAGTCAATAGTAATAAACAGTCCTAACAATGAATAACAAAATATTAGAGAAAAATATTAGTTTTGGTATGAATTTTAAAATCACAATAAAAGTTAGGGGTGCGGTGCTCCTTTTAAATTGATTTCAACCTTTTTTGTTAATTCCCTTGGCCAATTAAGACTTTCCTCTGTTATTAACTTTTATGGATATGTTACAAAATGGAGGCCTGGTTTGTCGCTTGCCTGAAGATGTGTTCTAGTGCTGGAATATGGTTCCTTTTTCTGTTATAAGATGACATGAGAAGTTTTAGTTGTCTGTTTATAAGTGTGTGCCAAAGTACAACACTGAGGTACATGTTTTGAAGCTCCCTTGTTATTTGGTGCAAAGCTGGTTCTGGTTAGTGTATAATTTACAAGAATGTAAATATAATTTCAAATGGATTGAAAACCGTAATACACATTTTATAGGAAGGATCGTTTACATTGCTTACTCAGACTAGGTAACCAGTGGCTTTTTCTAGCTACACATGGTTCTAATATTAGAGGAGTATTTTGTTCGGTAAGCTGTCTGTGGGCCAGTAACCGCTAACAACTAAAGCTTTCTTTTGCACCACTAGAACTTTCCTTTATGCTTTAACTGGAGCAGATAAATTCAATTTTAAATATGTTGCACAATTTTAAGTAAACTAATCTAAATGGCATACTAAATTTCATCTACAATTGAATAGGAATACTGCTTTTATGGATTTTAGTTGCATCCCTTTTAATTTAATGTTATGATTCTTTTGTCATGTATTATTATAATCATTCTCTTCTGTTGCTTGTCTTTACTGTGATAAAAAAAATGACTGGGATTGAACAGCACCACATGTTAATAATGTAATAGTGAAGAGTAAAGAAAAATGAAGTCGTTTCAGCAGCCATTCAGATTATAGTCACAGAAAATTGGAAACAAAAGCAAAAGAAATGTGCTTTACAAGTTACCACGATGAATTGTCATTAAAGGGTAAGTATAGGGAGAAATAATTGTTTTATAATTATTTGCCCTAAAATATTTCTAATATGTGGAGTAAAAGGAGGGTTTCTGGGTTTCAAGCAATTCCTGTAGGTGCTGCCTGTCTGAACATATCAGGGATTATTCACTGAGGTGCAAATTCAACTGTCGAATTCGCAAACAGCAGATTCCAGTAGTAAATCCGTGACAATTTCCCCATTGTAAAGTCGCAACAATTTTTTAAACTTAAGATTGCGACAATTTTCCCATAATAAAGTTGTGACTGTGAGAATATTCTCATTACTGTGACTGTCTTTATCTGGCAAACTCTCCCCTATATGCAACAATTCAGACTTTAGTGAATAACCCCCGATCATGTTCAATAATTTAATAGGTGAATTGAAGCAGTAATAGCAGCAATACTACTGAGCATTATTTAATTTTCCTAGACAATAAATCTGTGTATTATCACTGCTGTACAATAGGTTGAGATGTTTCATATAGTTTTTGGTCCCATGGAGTGTCAAAATGCCCCCAAATTTTGCTGCAGTGTGATGCCAATGTCTTTATATAAGCAAAGGTAGGAGGAGGTACCTATACATTGTGTTTCACAATTTCAACGTGGATGGTTTGTGCCTGAGGATCAAGGCCCAGTGAAGTGTTCTAAAGCTGGAGGCTCAATAGTTCATAGATATTGCTTAGCTTTAGTATCTAGTAATAACCTAATATCAGGTTTCTGGTATCAGATTCTAAACCTCTCTCATACATAGTTACCTGCCAAAGTTAAGAGAGATAACTCTTAATAATGGTGCACAGCTGAAAGCCATGTTTATAGGGTGGGTTTATATTAGTATTACAAAAGTATAACACTTGATGGCAAGAAAGCTATAGACATAATTCATATTAAAACATTTAATTTGCCTTTGTGACTGTATTATTGCCCTGATAGTTGTGGTCAAATATAGAAGACTATGGACGATGCATGAAAATATGAATTTGTCAATGGATGCAGATCTAGTATTTTCCATAAACTACTTATTGCAAAAGAGCCTTTGTATAATAAGCTGAAAGGATTAATCCACTGAGGCTAACAAGTGTCTCAAATGTAGTACTTTACAGCTCCTTCAAATGCTCATGATGGTTCAGTCTTTGGTTCCAAGAAGCACATCTCACTTTGTGATCTCAGACAGAAGTCAGGAACCTCCAGTGTCTCTCATTTCTCCATTGCTTTGTGTTTCTGGTACTTCATTTCTGATCTCTAAACTCACTCTGCAAAACCCACCCATCTTATTAGCTTCCTCAGGACAGAGCACCAATGTCTATGAATGACCCCATACAAGTTTGTAGGGGGTAATCAGCAGACTGTATACTATATATATGTGATTGTTCAGAGATTGCATCTATAAATATTGGCTAAATATGGTCAATGCATATGTCACCAGACTGACCATTGACATGTTCTGTTTAGTCACTGGAGAGAACTGTAAAATCTGGAAAGATTATCAGCGGGGCCCAAATCTACAACTCACAGCTTGGCGTTACGGTTTGCTTAATACCGTTTTCATTCCACACCTCTGACAACGCTCCTACTAATGAAAAGATGCTACTATATCCCTCTTTACTCTTTGCATATCTTATTTTGTATTCATGATTAAAGAAGATAAAATGCAATAGCATATAATTTGTATTTGAATAAATGCTATGTATTAATGAATGAGGTTAAAAAAAGACTGAAATATTTCATAACTATTGCATTTTGTCTTTATGTATGTTTATAAAAACAAACGTTAGGTCACAATGTCATAAAAAATGATAACATCATATTCTGGCTTGACCTGCATGTATCCCTTTCTCAGAAAGAAACATCATACCAAAGGACTGATTCAATTAGGTAGGATAAAATCACTCCTTTGGAGCATTTTTTATGTAATGTCCTTTATTTATTCCCCTTTTGAATAGAAGTGAAGTGCTTTTAGCAAAATGTAAGAAAGAACTTTAGCAGTATTATTGACTGTACTTTAACACATGAAAAGGAAACAAGGGATTTCTCTTTCTTGTTTCTAAATGAGTTGTTTACCATAGCGATGCCAATTAAATTAAATCTAACCTAGAATGACCATCTAGTTTGTTAACAAAGCATAGCATAAAAATAATATTTTGCATGATTTTGTGTGTCATAGAAGGGCTAAATGGGTCAGGTTGCAATGACATCATAAAGCTATTAACATTTGTAAAAAACAACTTAAAGGAACGGTAATGTAAGAATGAAAATGTTCCATATATGTTTAGAAAATGTGCAATTAAATGAGTTTCTTAAAACATGAATATTAGCTTATAAATAATATTTTATTTTTAGTTTACTTTATAAGGTTCTTGCCCCACTTAGCATAAAAAGCTTGTACTGTGACATTCAGTACCTCTTTTTCACTATTTACACACAAATACTTTTTACTTCTACAAAATACGTAATCTCAAGCACTCCCCTTTAAGGTAAGTAATTCCATCACTGTAGAGCAGAAAGCCTTTATAGGAACCAAGCACAGCACTTGATATAAAAGACTTATGCAATATGTGTAGTCCTTGTTTTTTATTACTAAGCCTTGACAATACCAGTGAATTAACGAAATAATTTGGTATATTAAAATAGTAAAGAGGAAGCATTAATCACCTTTATCTGTCTAAACAGGTCTGCATGGACAATATCAGAACTATACAAAGAATTGTTTATGGTAAGCCTCACATAAGTTGTTGAAATGTACAGTAAAAACATTTCTAACATTTACAAACATTTATAGTTATAAATCTTTAGTGGCACAAGAGCTGGAAACACATGGGCACAAATTTAGTGAG
Source organism: Pipa parva (assembly GCA_019650415.1). NCBI lineage: Eukaryota > Metazoa > Chordata > Amphibia > Anura > Pipidae > Pipa > Pipa parva. The sequence continues at coordinate 7,703 of WMED01000720.1, forward strand.
TGTACCAATATCAGTAAAAGCTAGTGGCCACAATAAACCACTAGAATAAAAGAGCTCCTGTATAAAACTCAGGTTTAAAGTGCTCCTGTCATCTCAAAACTCTAATACTAATTTAGGTTCTACTAATGAAATAAACATTTTTGCAAATAAATATGTATTTAAAAAAAATGTACCTTTATACAGCGTTTCTCTCTGTCATCTTTTCTGCGAGCCTGCCTTTTCTTTTCCGAGTATTGGGTGGGCAGGACTAAATGATGATTGACATTATAGCTCCTTCAATCAGATCCCTGCTAAATCATGATTTAAGGGATCTGATTGGAGGAGTTATAATGTCAATCATCATTTAGCCCAGCCCAACTCAACTCAGGAAAGAAAAGGCAGGCTGACAGGGAAGATGACAGAGAGAAATGCTGTATAAAGGTATATATTTTAAAATACATATATATTTGCAAGTATTTTTATTTCATTAGTACAACCTAAACTGGTATTAGTTTTGAAGGTGACACGTGCACTTTAACATCTATATTTCACTACAAGATCGTGTAAACACCTTTTTAATGGTGCTGCTGAAGAAAAGGCTTTCTACTGTATATTCAATTATTTTAACTAATTACTTAAATTGTAAGTTCTATGGGGCAGGGACCTCCAGCCTCTTGTGTCAGCCACAACCTAGCACTTAGGGAGTTATTCACTAAAGTCTGAATTGTTGCGTATAGGTGCAAATAAAGACAGTCACAATAGGCTGCTACTGTCGCAGTCGCATCTTTATAATGAAAATATTGTCGCAGTCGCAACTTTATTATGGGAAAATTGTCGCAACCTTAACATAAAAAAATTGTTGCGACTTTACAATGGGGAAATTGTAGCGGATTTACTATGGGAATCCGCTGTTTGCGAATTCGACAGTCGAATTTGCACCTTAGTGAATAACCCCCACATAAGTGAAGGATCCTTGTGAAATTATGCTTGTATTATATAATGCACTTTTCTCATGTCTGTACTATATTTATATAGCTGAATTGTACAGTGCTGTGTAAATTTGTGGCGCTTTATAAATAAAATTATACATACATACAAATGCAGATCAGAGTGATAATATAATGAAGTTCAGTTCTTCAACATGCTTAAAGTCCCTATCAGTTGACTCCATAGTCATAAGGATGCTCCTTCATACTTTAACATGGAACAGTGAATAATATTCACTCTTTATTCCATTTGGAAGAATTGTACTATTTTTATTTTGGAAAAATAAAAAAGCTGGTATTAACAAAAAACAACATTTCAGGGGGTATACACCTCCCTCCTTACAAATAGCTTTTCACCAAGGGGCAATTCTATCTTTAGTTTAATGGAATAAATGGATTCATCATGCAAATGGGATGAAGAATGAGTAATCCTGTGCTTTCTTCTTGATGTTGATGTTGCAAGACACCAAACCTAATTCACCACTGTGCGTAGTGAGCTGCGAAGCCTTCGGCTCACTTCACACATGGTGGTATGCGCCCGCTGATATCCTGCAGGCGGACACCAGCGAGCGCATTAAAGGAATTTCAGTCTCAGCGAGAGCACTCGAGTCTCCTCGCCGGGACTTGAATCCCTTTAATGCGCTCGCTGATGTCTGCGTGCAGGACATCAGCGGGCGCATAATACCATTTGCGAAGTGAGCCAAAGGCTTCGCAGCTGACTTCGCACAATGGTAAATTAGACTGCAAGGGTCCAGTACCTCTCACAAAACAGTAATGAATATCTATTTTTTGTGGGCACAACAAACTTTTAGTCCAGCGCATACATTTAAAAATGCCTAATCATCAGAAAGCACTGTGAGCATTATTAGATAATTCCACTAAATTAAGCCTGTTTAAAATTCCTGCTTTCATTTCCCATGTTGTTACAATAAATCAGAGTAAACAACTGATTGATCTAACTGAACAAATATTACATAGGTCATTATGATCAGAGCAAGAACTCTCCATGGAAAGGAGTTTGGGATGTTATGATGAACATTAATTGAGCAACCTCAGTTCCAATATCAGAAAAGGACAGTTAGACATTTTTGGAAAGATTCCAGGTCAATTTTTAGGATTAGTTTTGTATAGTGCAATTCGAACAATTTGCATCAAATCAATAGCGGGACAAATAAGTTAATGAAATTGACTTGTTGAGATGATTAAAGAAAAAGCATCTTTATCTTTTTTAATCCTTTACAGTTTTAATAAAATAGGCAATTATTGTTATTCAATACAATAGAGCAAATTGAAAGGTTTCAGAAGAATGATAATGTGCTGTGCAAAGCTAAAGGCAGCATAGATCTGCTTAGCACTGCAGACCAGAATCCTTTCTGCCATGGGTTCACTTGTCTGAACTGCAGTGAAATTATGCAGTATAGTTAATAAGGGGATTTTTAGTGGTGGGTAAAATAAATAAGTGCAGTTCCACTGATCTAGTATTTCTCAATAAAGACACCTACTTTGATATCATAGATTGCATATTTATTTACTTTTTGTGTATATTTATAGTGCCATCATCTTTTACATGTACTTACAGAGATGAACCATTCCTGTCAGTTCCTGCTCCTATGGAGCTTACAGTCTAGTTTTCTTATGCAATAACACAAGCATAGACTTGGGCCAGTTTGGTCAGATTTTATTTAACCTAGTATGACTTGGATTGTGGGAGGACACCCAAACAAGTATATGTAGAACATACAAAGTCTAAGCAGATGAAGTCCAAGATGGAATTGAATCCAGGACCCAGTACTGCAAGTTAGCAGTGGCACCCACTGCGCCACCTCATTGCCCTTTAACTAGAAATATACTGGCATTATAGTAATACAGAATAATAATCATTTACATTTTTTTTATTAATGTAGCAAACTTGAAACTGTAATTGTTAAATTAAGTAGCCATACTAGTTTCTTGGAATCTGTTTTTCTAGAATAAAGAATGGGTAACCTGGATGGATTTTATTTTTTTAAATGACAAGAAAACAATTTTATGGTTTCCACAGAATAGAATGTCCACTAATGGAGAAAAAACTTGCAATCTGCTAAAAGGGGAGTCCCAATCTTTAAAAATTTGTACTGTGGCAAACTGGGATATTTTGTGTAAAATGGTGTATTGTGAAGTGGTTGTAATATGTATTATGTGGTATATTATTTGTTTTTCGGGATGACATTGTGTACAGTATACTGGAGCAGTATTGAGTATAGAGAAAGCAGCGGCCAGTTCTGGAAGAGTTAATCCAGAAATCTCTCCTGTCTCAGGTGAGAGTGAGTTACTAATTAAGGGGTTTTATAGAGAGTTTGCCTCTTAGTAAAAGTTGTTCGCTCTTCCCCAGCTTGCTGGAGGGGAGGTTCCACCCAGTGAGACATATTGCTGTGTATAAGGGTACCTGGAGTAGGAGACCTCTAGTTGTGCTCTAGGGAAAAGTTTCTGAATTTGCTATTTCTACATACTCCGATGCAGAATGAATAGGTGAATCTGTAAATGACCTTACATAATGCTTGAGACTAAGGGGCTTATTGACTAAAGTCTGAATTGTCATGTAAATGTGTGAATTTGCCATATTCAGCAAACTCTGTGATTTGGTGAATTCACTGGGTGATGACAGTCACACACTACACAATGGATGGCTAATGAGTGGTTGTGGATTTGCTATGGGATTCTGCTGTTTAGTGAATAAGCAGTAGAGAATCAGAGCGTAGTCCTCTGAAGTGATGAGAATTCACTTTGACAGTTAAATTCTCACTTTGATCAATAACTCCCTAAGCATCATAATTGTTTGTGAATTCACTACAGCGCAGAGTTTGATGAATACGAAAAGATCGGGAAGTGGCTAATGGGTGCTAATTGTGACTTTTACGTGACTGTTCAGATTTTAATGAATAAGCCCCAATATTAATATTCTCTATAGATTTACATACAGTAGGTGAATTTGCAATTTTGCATGTGTATGTTTATGATTTGAAAGTTGATTATTCCTCACTTCTTCATCTCCAGCAGTTTAAAGTGGAGTTTGTCCTCAGGTGACTGCTTTCTCCCTGCTCTTTGAAAGAGATGTGAGTCAGTTAGAAAATAGCCAATATTTTTGGATGATTTTCAACAGGTTGGCACAAGCTGAATCAAAGAGACAAAATTCCCAAGTGGGTATGCACAGTTCTAAGCTTACCCTGTGGAGCTGGAGGCAAATTTTCAATTAGATTGAGTTAAAAATGTCTGATTTACCTAAAGTAAACTGAAAAGGTTTATATAAGGCAAACAATTTAATTGGGGCTCCGAGTTCCCCTTGTTTGATAAATCTTATCCTCCACATAGGACACCTGAGCAAGATTAAAGCATCTAGTACTTTTCTTTCAAAAAGATGTATGTTACCTGATTTGTAGATTGACTTGAATCCTTTAAATGACAGTAATACCAAAAAAAAGAAAGCGTTTCAAATGCATTTTTTCAGTGGTATAACAAGCCACTAGCAGGATTGACACTGGGACCCCTACCCTAACCTCATCTTCCAAGCCCCCCTGGAGCTCCCTCCTCAACAATGAAATAAAATTAACTCACCCTGATTGGGGGGCAGGAAGGCAGGCGGTAGGCTTGCATGAGCCTGTTGAGGACCACACAGTGGTCAGAGTAACTGGATCCCCTATGGGGTGTGGGCCTGGGCCTAGTTGCAAGCCTTGCAACCCTGAGAGATCTGCGCCTGCATTTATAGTTTAATAAATTCAATCCGTGCTTCCAAAATTTCTAAATTATGAAAAAAAAAGTATTAATTGTAATTATGCTACTTTAGGCTTTCTGGTGTAGTTCCCAAAATGTGTGTTATGTAAAATACTATAGAAAACAGAGTGACTAGGTGAGGTCTGTTTAACAAATACATATAACATGGTTGCTATCAATAAATATAAAAACAGAAAGCAAGAAAATTAATTTTTTTGTTGTTGCTGGCACTTTTAAACATTTTTTTTCCATGATGCATCATTCGTTATTTGATTAGGTATTATTCTATTGCACTGATTCAAACATCTAAATTTGTTTTGTAAAATTATACAAACCAGACCAAGTCATGTGTATATGACTAGGTGATGAACTGTAAATTCGATGTTAGCCTACCTTTAGACATATGTGTTATAAAAATCTGCATACTTCATATAAATTTATATTACCTACTGCACAGCACTAAAAGAATTTTTGTCACTTTATAAGGGAACAATTATGATTAGAAAGTAACAAGAATATGCATTCCTTACAAAAAAATAGCTATGAGTTCTAGATTTACTTGTGCAACTAAGCTGAGTTTCTCAGGTGGACTGGTAAAGTAAATAACCCTGAGAGTACTTTGAGTGTCCCAGCACTAGAATATTACAGAAGGTATGATTTATAGGACTATTCTTTGTCCAGCTGAATCGATTCAAGAAAGTGAAAGAGCTTCCCGTGGAATTATTTCCTTCCATAGATTTTTTATCACTCCTGTTCCTGCCCTTGTCTATTTCTTGATTACAATCATATGACAAACGATTATCAGCAGCTGCAGAAGCACCCAATGTCAGCCTTAAAATATGAATTTAACATTTAGCTTTAACAGCCATTTAAAATTGGCCTAAAATGCAGACTTTCAGATAATAAGACATATAAATTGTACTTGTCACTACTGATTACATCACAAGACCCCTATGTTTTATATTTTATCCAACTTTATTTCCCTGCCCTCTTTAATCTTCCACACATTGCCAAAATATTACATATTTTATTTTTTTCTGTGCATGATCAGAAGCAGGAATAGGGAAAATAGCATGCTATATATCTATTGGTATATCGTATGAGTATGAATATGAGAACAAATAGATCAAAACTGAAGTACCTTATCAACTCTACCCTAATGGTACTATGATGGACCCCTGGGATGGTAGAAAGTCAGAAATCAGAACTGGAGTATTACAGGTGTAGTACATTAGTGCCCTATGAGATATTATCATTATTAGCTTAATACACAACTTGCTTTTATCCCTTTCTTCAGAGCATTTTGATGCACTGTCTTCAGTGACTGCTTATATTACACAGTACCTGGGTGACAGAATGCCAAATGCCTCTGATTAGATTTGATAATTGTCCTTCTTAAGGCTAGGTTCACACTAGATTTTTTTATGCGCATCATATATATGTCGCGCATAAAAAAAAAGCTGCGCCGTGTAAACCTATGGGACTTACCTGTTTCTCGCCACACTAGCATATGACGTGAGCGCACGCCAAATGTTTCACATCGCATTTTTTCCGGTGTATATACGCCGCACACAAAATGCAGTCAGATAGGAGGATCCGTGAACATTGAGGGAGTGTTCACACTGAGGGCAAAATTTAATAAACTTGAAAAAACCCAATTTTGCTTTTCCCAGTTAATCCCACGAGATCTCGGAAGTTTCTCTCGGTAAATATTGCAAGATTTTTTCAATCAAATTTTTTGCGGGAAAGGTACCGTATATACTCGAGTATAAGTGGACCTCGTGTATAAGTCGAGGTCAGTTTTTGGGCCAAAAATTATGAAGTTTGCTATGACCCTTGTATAAGTCGAGGAAGGAGTGGGGGGATGACAGGTAGATAGAGTATAGATAGAGTATAGACAGATAGATAGAGTATCCTACCTTCTTTTTATCTCCATAAAGCTTCCTCTCGCAGCCATAATCAGTCTGTCTCCCACTGAACGTACATCCTATGAATATTCATGAGCCGGCAGACGTGTATCGTCATTCCGTAGCGTGACACGTCTGCTGGCTCATAAATATTCATAGGATGTACTCGCGGCCATAATCAGTCTGTCTCCCACTGAATGTACATCCTATGAATATTTATGAGCCGGCAGACATGTAGCGTCATTCCGTAGTGTGACACGTCACTTTTCATTTATCTTTCTTCCCAACTGGCCACTCCTCACTTGTACTATGTCAGCATTTCCACCCATATTTCTGAGAAGAAAGGCAAACACAGTGTTAAAGGGTAAATCTATGAGATATTAGATAGTACTTATTAATTATTTAATAGCTCGTTATCACCCAGACCTGTATCTGTAAACTCAATAAATACCACCACACCAGCAGCATACTAACGCTTTCCCTCCTCAATCATCTTCTTAGGACAATAAAACACTTAGCGACTCACAGGCACTTATTAGGGGATGAAACAATATTTACTTTAAAATATAAATATGCTTATACATAAACAGTTACTACAAACTAAAGATAGATAACACAATTGCTCTGCCTTGATCTGAAAACTTGCAATATCAAATTATTATCTTTCTAGAGCCCTAAAATATATCATGTATACTGAACAATACATATACGTTCAGTGGGAGACAGCCGCGAGAGGAAGCTCCAGTCGGTAAGTATACAGCTTATAAGCATGTATAAGTCGAGTATATTGTTTTAAATGATTCTTTTAACCTAAATTTCTCGACTTATACACGAGTATAGGGTAGCCATAATTTACATTAATAGTATGGCTACCTTTCTATTGAAATATTCAATAGAAAAGTTTTGATATTGATCAAAAAAATCTTGCGATATTTACCACGAGAAACTTCCGAGATCTCGCGGAAATAAACTCAAAAAAGCTAAATTGGGCTTTTATGACTTTATTGAATTTTGCCCTTGAGTTGGTTAAGTACAATAGAAATGCACATCTAGAAAATATGTTGGACTGAAATACGCAGCATATTTTTTATGCGGCATACGCAGCACATATACGCTGTATGTGAACCTAGCCTAAGTCATCTGTTAAATGGGGCTACATAGAATAATAAATGTTGGATTAGCATGGCAGTTATTTAAATACAGCACTAGAAAAAATTTTACCTTTGAAGAGAAATTTGTGAATTGTATTGCTTTATTGCTTTCATCGTTACTGATAGCAGACATGGGGCAAAATTTACTAAGGGGCGAAACGATCGTCCGAAGTTAATTTCTGTTCGCACGTGCGGAATTTTGATAGATTTGCGATCGTGCGATCAAAAATTGATCGCAATTCCAATCGTGCAATCACAAATCGATCGCAATTCCGATCGCAAATTGATCGCAATTCCAATCGTGCGATCGCAAATCGATAAGAATTCCGCACGTGCGGTACAAATTGCGATCGGGTGGAAAAAATCCGCCCTTAGTAAATTTCGCCCATATGTTGTTAAACAGACCTCCCGAGGGGGTTATTAACTAAAGTCCGAATTGTTGCGTATAGTTGCGAATTCGCCAGATAAAGAAAGTCACAATAGGCTGCTACTGTCGCAGTTGCATCTTTATAATGAGAATATTGTCACAGTCTTGGCTTTATTATGGGAAAATTGTCACGATCTTATGGGCGAAATTTATTAAACTTGGAAAAGCCATTTGCGCTTTTCGGAGTTTAATAACTCGGGAGAAGGCTTTGAAGTTTCTCCAGGTAAGTATTGCGAGATTTGCCTTGTGCGGTACTTGCAGTGAGAAACTTTTTTTATTGAATATATCCATGGAAAGTGTAGCCATACAGTATAGCTACCTTTCCATGGATATATTCAATAAAAAAATATTCTCATGGCAAGTATCAGTCGAGGCAAATCTCGCAATACTTACCTGGAGAAACTTCAATGCCTTCTCCCGAGTTATTAAACTTGGAAAAGTGCAAATGGCTTTTCCGAGTTTAATAAATTTTGCCCTTAACGTTAAATAGCTAAATATTACGCTTCATAGACAAAATTTTAGAAACACAGAGTAAATATGGACTGACTATATGTATTTGAGGTATTTTCATTTTTTGTTGATACTGTTCTTTTAAAGGAACAGGTTTAAAGTATTTACTTTTTTGTATTAGTGTATATTGGGGGGGGGCAAAGGGGATATTTCTTTCATTTATGCAAATGTATACATATACAGGACTTCTGTCAACAACGCTGGTAAATTGTGACTTTACTAGACATGATGAGGGTTATTCACTAAAGTCTGAATTGTTGCGTATAGGTGCGAATTTGCCAGATAAAGACAGTCACAATAATCTGCTACTGTCACAGTCGCATCTTTATAATGAGAATATTGTCGCAGTCATGACTTTATTATGGGAAATTGTTGCAGTCGTGACTTTATTATGGGAAAATTGTCACAATATTAACTTTAAAAAATTGTTGCAAGTTTACAATGGGGAAATTGTCAAAGATTTGCTATGGGAATCTGCTGTTTGAGAATTCAAAAGTGGAATTCGCACCTTACAGTAGTGAATAACCCCCTAACAGTTTATCAGGGGAATTCATCAATTGCGGCAAACTTTACAGACATCTAGTAACCCATAGCATTATTCTAACCCATAAATGTTTAATGTAGATTGGTTACTATGGGTTACAAGAGCTCTGTAAAGTTTGCCCCATCGATGAATTCCCCTGTATGCCTGTAAAGCTGTAACTCATTCTGTTATGCTATGCTGTGCTACATAAGTTTGTTTCATGTTTTACTTGAGTCAGTTCAAGCCCATTTTTGTTGATGGACAGTTTTAAATAAATATGGGATCTTGAATTAGATTTAATAAGTAACTGACTGCCAATGAGATAAATCCCCACACCATGGAAAAGAGAAGTTTATCCAACATAATGTTCAGCACCGAAGTTAGAAGTAGTTTAATTTCAGTTTCAGGGATAGTGAGATATTATCTAGTGCATTTTATTTGGATTTTTATTACTACTTAGCGTACATTTAGCATTATTAAAGAGTTTGCTGCACCTTGCTTTCAATTAAAATGGAATACTTTGCAAGGTGAAACAGACAGTGGTGTCCAGTTTAGAATGGATGTTATGTAGGCCAAGCCAATATAACTGCATTGGTTAAGAGGTTTATTGACGGGATGTTACAGCACACTTTATTCTTGAAATGAGGCTGGACGTTTAGCTTTAAAATGATTAATTTCACCTCAACCCTTTCTCTGAGGCTAATATAAAAAAGCTTATATTGCACAATTGTTAATAGAAATTGTGACAGATCAATTTAAAACTGTAATAAGCACCAGCATTGTATAAAAGCTATAGTCTATTTGTGCAAAAAATATGCACGTCTTACTGGCATATAAGGTGAAGAAACCGTACCTTTTCCATCTAAAACATTTTATTGCCACTTTTTATTGCATGTAAGGAAATATTTTCTCAAGAAAACTTTTTTTTAATGAAATAATGTCTTTATTTCCCTTACCTAGATTTAACACAGCAGTGGGTTTTACTTGGTAAGTCTCTTCGACCTCATGATATTAATGTTACAGGAAGTGATGTACTTCAGGTTTTTCCCACGTCTGTGTTCCCTCTTTCTAGCAGTGTCAAGCTCAAACAAATTAAAGTGGGGGACTGATAGATGCATGTTACTAATTTAAAAACCTATTCATTTTCCCCACAAAGTTGTTACCACTGAGTGGCCATGTTACAAATAGACATATGTGGAGAATAATTAGGAATTAAAATGACTAGCCTTCTACAACAGCATGCCAGTAGTATACATATTTGTAGTTGACCTATAATTTAAAAATGTATGAATGGAGGCCAAAATGGATGACTTGATAAACTTTTAAAAGTCTGTTTCACTGTGATATTCCTGGTCATGTACTTGACTTGGTGAACTTTGAGTGGAGAATTTCCTGTACCATTCTAGTGTAGGAAGCTTATTGGATATCAGGCTCCCTGATAAGTCTGATTTGTTTAGACTTTAACTTTTGAAAAGGGGATAAGATAAATATATGTAGAATCATATCTCATACCAAGTAAAAATGAAGAAACTGTGATTTAGGTAATATTTAATATTTCACATCAAAGAAACAGAACTATTCAACAATCACTTATTAGTATGTGGGCTGATGTAATGTCTGGCTCATCCATGTTGATGCTACCAATCTCCTGAAACAAAATAAAGGGGGTTATTCAGGAAGCTCCGAAGTGAGGCGCGTAGTGTTCGCCTCACTTCGGAACAAGTGACATGCGCATGCTGATGTCCTGCTCGCGGACATCAGCATGCGCATTAAAGGGATTCCCCTCCCGGCGAGAGCACTCGAGTCTCCTCGCCGGGAGGGGAATCCCTTTAATGCGCATGCTGATGTCCGCGCGCAGGACATCAGCATGCGCATGTCAGTTTTTCCAAAGTGAGGCGAACGCTACGTGCCTCACTTCGGAACTTCCTGAATAACCCCCAAAGAGTTTCTGGCACACATCCTTTCAATTTTGTACAAAAGGAGTTAATGCCCAGTTTAATAGTTGTAAGCACCCCTGTAAATGAGTTGGTTTTGGGGCTGCACAATATGGACGTAACAGGTTAAATGCAGGTACAACTACCTTCAGATCATGAAAGTTCAAGGCTAACAACAGGACTAGGAAAAAGTAGCATTCAGTAACATAGTGTTAGATAGACTAAACCAGGGTAGTAGTTAAGCCAAATAAGGAATTTAAGAAAAGTCATATAAACTTATCTTTCTTGCTTGGAGAACTGTATTTCATATAAGCCATATAGATCTTACAGTACAAATATAAACTCAACAAATACAGCAGTCTATATACGGTTTCTTACTCGAGATAACCTATCAACAATAACAATAGTTTCAAAATACTAAGAAAATCAATGACGTTCTGGTTCTGCACAAACCAGACAAACCCTTAACTAAATACACTATTCAGCAATAGAGAAAGTTTACTGCAACAGATTCAGTATTTCTCCTGTTACCATTAACTAATCTGTCTAGGTTTTGTAGAGATTTTGTCCCAACACATACAGGATCGCTAATGTTTGGCTGACATTTCCCAGTAGGAAATCACAGAAAATAATAAAACATTAACATATATCTATTATATAATTTTCCTGTGGGACAGCACTACCTTTAAATACCTTCTGGTGCACAGTCAAAAAACTTCTATAAAGATGAGCTAAAACTTCTTTATTTGTATTTAATAAATGAATTTTAAGACACAGAGAGAATCACACAATGAAGACTAAGGAAGTGTACTTTGCTATCAAGGTGACTGTAGTTAAATACTTGAAAGAACTTCTGCCAGGACATTACATCTATGTGCGACACATTTTTTACGAGTTCTCAGATGAGTTTGACACTAATGCCCTGTATTTCTTTTTTCAGGAAGAGCAATAGATAGAAGAAGATTCACATTTATCACGTATAAATATATATATTTTCCTTGTCTTAGCATTGGAGAGTTCTGCTTAACAGATATTGGGACAATCCAACATTGACAAAGGATGTTATTAAACAGGCTAGGAATTCAGTTCTGCAAAAGCTACTATTTATATGCATATTTACATATATATACTGTACTGTAAGGAAGGGCTGTAATTAAAATATGAAAATGAAAAGGTTTGTAATCTGTCTGCTAACACTTAACTCAGGTAAGAATGATGACTGTATCTGTGAAAGAAAACACTACTGTCCATCTAGCTGTCTATCTCTCTGCTATCTTTCCATTGTTAATCTATCTATCCATTGTCTGTATGTCTGTCTGTCTGTATGTCTGTCTACAAAAATACAGGAATTCCATCACAGATATAGATATGCTCATTAGAGTAGGAAGTTAGCTAGCTAGTAGTAATTTCAAAGGACACTTGTCAGGAAGGAACATCATCTATAAAAATGATAGACCAATTAGAAGAGCAGTAGGAGGTCATGGGCGGGGCTTGGCTGAAGAGCCACCTGTGACTTGAGAGCCGCACTTTGACGATTGCAATATACTGATAAATCCAAGTATGAGGTATCTTTGAAAATCTTTTTTCTAAACTGTTTTTTCTCCTTTTGGAATAGTCCAACTGGTTACACTTACCCGGTTCCTATTATATGTGTGGTACCATTGAATATTTCTGACAGCTAGCAATACATCTTTAAAACTTTACCGTCTCTTGCTTTCAATACACACGTACAGATCTAACTCACTTTTAATTTGAAGATGTAAAAATATCTCTTCACTTCTCCTTTAAACCATGATCATTGTGCAGTTTAGCAGAAATGTGGAAGCACATATCCTAAATGTCTAAGAAAAATATGCCCAGAGTATATAGAGATAAATATAGTATGGTTAATAGAGAACCTTTGGAAAACGGCATTATTTTTGACAGGTTTCTTTTCAGGAGGCAATATAGTCATCTTTTACAGTATAATGCTATGTGACAGTGTGTGATACTGCAATACTTACCACCTTACTCATTTAACACTCTCACGTCATTTTCTGCATAATCTGGCATTGGGAAAACAAAAAAGATGATTCTTTCATTTGGAAACATATTCCAGCAGTAAAGTGAGACGTGTATTGAATAAATTAATCTGAAAAATTGATATATGCACAACCCAGTTTATCTACAAACGGGTAAATACAGTATAAAATTATTTGCATTTTGTTACAAATAAAAAACACTATTTTCATGGTTTATAGCACTCTATGGTACAACCATTTTTGAGGAGAATGACCCACTTCATCATGTGCTAAAGGGGCACAAAACGCTGTTCCACATGTGGATGCAGAATAAACCACTTTTGTGACTGATCACATTTTTTCATATTTTTTTTATTTTATTTTTTAAAATGATTATTTTTTAAAGTTTTTTTTTTTTTGTGAATTCACCTTGGCACAATTTAAAAAATGTAAAATGGTGAGTGAAGGTATATGAATTTGGACCAGTAACCCTAAAAATAAAAATTACCATTTGACCAGACATAGCAGTTATTTAAATACTGCTACTTTACAAATGTTATCTTTGAATTTAAATTGATGAATGTTATGGCTTTCTGTCCATTCATAACTTTACTGATAGCAGCCATGTTGTTAACCATATCTAGCCTAGTTCCATTGTTTTCTATGGTGCTTCAGAAAACACACATACAGGAAGTGTGTGCTCTAAAGCAGAGGTCCCCAACCTTTTTTGCATCAGGGACCGGCTTTAAGCAAGACCAGTCTTCCATGGCCCTGTGGGGTGGGGCAGGGGCGGAGCTTTGGTCATATGGGGGTGGGGTTATGGAGGGGTGGAGTCAAGTAATACCATGCTGTGCTGGAGGGCCGCGTCACTAAGACCCACCTGATGACCCACCCCATCCTGTGCAACAGGTACCATGCTGTGCTGTGGAGGGATGCATCTCAAAGACCCGCCCGATGCCCTGCCCTGTCCTGCAAAATGTTTTGTCGTGATAGCTGTGAGCTGTCATGGCTATGGCAGAGAACATTATCAATCCACACAGAGCGTGCTCTGACCAGGCGCAGGGCCGCAGAGCTAGCTGTGAGCGGCGCCGCGGACCGGCTGAAAAACCCCAACGGCCTGGTCCTGGTCCGCGGACCGGTGGTTGGGGACCTCTGCTCTAAAGCCCTATTTTTATAAAGCTAGACAGTTGGAAATCTTATGTTCTAGACACAATTGAGAATTTTTGGAAGCACAGATTCTAGATTTCATTTAAATAAAGCAGGCATTAACTCCTGATAACCATTCAGTATGTTCACACATATCTACTCAGAATTGTGCACTGTGATAAAAGTTACCTCAGTATTTAGTTCAGTTCAGGCTCTGGAAGTCACTTCAGTCCATCTGAATCACTAAGCACTGCAATGTTTTATCTTTTCCTTTATGTACTGATCTCAAAATAGCTTGATTATTAGCCTGCTATCTTTCAGCTAAGTAAAATGGTGTCTGTATCTGATTGAGTAACAATGTATCAATGTCAGCGGGGACCTTACCAGGCAAGAAGTTATCCGAAAGTATCATTTCAATTAAAGGAATGACTGGAGAATCAAATCAGGATGCTACTAGATCAATACCGTCCCCTGGGCTGCATTGATTTAGCTCCCTCTCTCTCTCTTTACAGTAAATGAAGATTTATGCTAATAAATCAATGATAGCTATGTGCTGAAGTACATGAAATAACTGAAAAAAATAGCTGTTTTCTGAGCCTTTTAATTCCATTTTTCTACATTTTTTAGAATGTACGAATTTTGAAAATTCTTTTCTTCTTTTAGTTATATGACTGATAAGAAAATAGTTAATTTAATTAACTTGCCTCGACCTAGTCAGTGCAGCATGTTTGTTGTATTAGTAGCAGTTTCACTGGCTTTTACAGCCAAAGTTGTCCATATATTGTGCAGAATGAATCCATTTAGATTGGAAGCTCTACACAACAGAGACCTCCATTCTCTTGTTTCAATCACCGTCTGGCACTCAGTTGATATTGACAAAAGTGAGTATTTGACTGTCCAAACAGCGGATTCCCATAGCAAATCTGCGACCACAATAATTTTAAAGTTGCGACCGTGACAATGTTCCTATTGTAAAGTCGCAAATGTGACAGTAGCAGTTTATTGCGACCGTCTTTAGTTGGGGAATTTATACCTTTATGCAACAATTCAAGCTTTAGCCAATAATGCCCTTAGGGTGAAATTTATTAAAATCTGTAAATTACCAATATTGATATCGTGATATTGGAATTTTACCGATATCGTGATAGCGATATTTCAACTGTTCTGCCATTGAAATCAATGGTTCGGCCGAAATTCGATTTAGCGATATCGGTAGTATCGATATCGTGATATCGGTTAAAATTCTGATATTGCGATATTGATGGCATCGATATCACAATATCAGTAAAAACCTGTTCGATATCACAATATCGATGCTATCGCTTTTAATACATTTCGCCCTTAGAGTGATGCATCTCCGCGTTTGTAATTTACATCACTTGTACAATGTTAAGCACTTTCCCATGTCTGTATTATAATTGAATTGTTGAATTATAAAGCACTGTGTAACTTAGTGGCACTTAATAAATAAAAATACATAAATATACATACATGCATTCAGTAAAATCCTATCAAGACATGTTTTAAAATTGGATTCATTTGTATATATGAATTGGGATATACGCAAGGCAAATTCTTTGTCCAGGTTTTTATTTTTAAAAGCTTGCGTTGAATTATGCAGTCATTATAAATGAATTTGAGACCCTTTTTAATGTTTTGTTGATACCTGTGCTTTTTAGATTTAACCATACATTATTCTATCCCCATTTACAGTTCTCAAATGAGAAGGTATCTGTTCAAATAAAAAAAAATCCTTTCATTTTCATCAAGCTAACAACCACTGCTTGAATCCTAAAACCAAAGGAGGCCACCACTGAACAATCCTGATTTTTAAAATGTTCTTACCAAGAATCTAGAAAATAGATATAATAAATGAAATAAAAAGCGAAATCCTCTAAGTTTCTGTTTGTCTATCTTACAAACACATGTGCGAGCCTGGACTGAGACCAATTGATTAGCCAGTAAGCCTGCCTAAAATAAATTGATTTAGCAGAAATCCTCAAGCCAGAATATAGCTTGTTTCTCTATAAAATTTTCAAAGTTCTGTTTCAAATGTTTAGGAATCTTATAATTTTATTAGTGTCATGAATTGCAGCCCTGACATGACTTGCGTTTGGCAACTGAAAACATTATGATTAATAGTATTAACTTATTATGTACACATAACGGCATTGCAGCTCTGTGTCTGCTCTACCAATTAATTATGCTGTCTGGTCAAAATTAAAACCAAGCAATTTCCGATACTGGAAACAAGAAACCATTAAAGTGACAGTAAGACTAAAACAGAAATTGCTTTTTTGATAAAGGCCATGTTAAACAATGGACAGTGAGCCATTACTGCCAACAACTGAACAAGAAAGTAAATATTTCAATTGGTTGAAACATTTAAAAAAGGGCAATTCTTTTCATTTGTAAACAAACTATTACATCGCATCTCCCTCTAACAGCTAAAAGGGATATTATTGTCAGGGAAATGTTTGAATGAAACTTAACAACACCTATAGTACAGGAATTAAAGTAAATGTAAGTGACCGGGACTTGTATGGTTTATTGGCGCTCTGTGCTATTGCCAGGCATAGGTTACAATGCACCATGTATCATGCCAGATAAGAACAGTTTTACTGAAACTGTAACTCCCACCTACCCTTACAGCATAGGTGACACAAGAATTTACTAACGCAAGCACTGTTTGACTGCAGTGCTTAACTTTTTTGGCCCATACAAAATAAACGACATAAGATACAAAATTAAACATAACAAATTCCCAGCATATGTTCTTCAGTGTCCCTCTGCCCCATACACTCAAACAGCACTTAGTTTCCTATTTTTTATTGTAGTTTATTTTGCATAGCAAGCAGTGCTGGCTCTGCCATTAGGCAGAGTAGGCAAATGCTAGGGGCGCTGCCTGCCCAGGGGGGCACCCCTAGCATTTTTTTAAAAAATTGTGCCGGCCGGCTGGGAGGTTACGTGCAGCCGCAGCTCAACTTATTGGGAGATCTAAAGTTGAGCCACGGCTGGACGGCGGTGTTGGAGGTGAGTGAGGGTGTCGCGGGGGGGGGTCGGTACCTAGGGCGCCAATAGGGCCAGAGCCACCTCTGATAGCAAGCCACCTCACATACTGTATATACCCCATCAAGTACACAACTACAATAGTACAAGTGCATGATGTGGATGTACATATGCTTTCAAACTTTAACTTCCAGTTTTATTTGAAGTTTTGAAATGCAATGTAAACCTTCAAGTTTAATATGAACCTCTGATTTTAAAAATTCAATGAGATTTGTAAAATGAAAAAAAAAAGTCCTAAAATGATATTTTGTCTGGTATCAAACATAACATAATCCAACCATATTCTAACCTGCCTGAAGTCAGTGCTGGACCTGCTTAGAATATTAGGAAACCATCCAACCTCATTGGTTATTTTTTTCTATATCAAAAAAGGAAAAGAAACTTGTAAATGCTTTAGTTGGTTCTGACATTGGGCAACACACAAGGTTCCTGGTTAAGGTTTCTAAAATGAATACAGTATACATAAGGAATTGAAGGTTATGGCATACAGACTATACGGTTTAATTAACTCAATGACCTTAATACATCTTTATCTAAGCTCACATTACAAAACCAGACAACACAGATACAGGTTTGTATTTAGGCTTTGAAATAAAAATGCACAAGATAGTTAATAGAAAAGGCTTGAGAACACACTACACAGAGAAAATATAATGTAACAGTTCTAGTCAGAAGTGCACTTATAATATTGCCTTGAAGGGGCCCTAGAGATCCAAAATAGGATTGAAGCATATGCTTTGTACTTTCTCACAGACTCTATAATCTCATTATTTCCTTTGAGTGGCGAAAAGGAGAGCAATGTCATTACTGCTAGAGTGACTGCATGCGCATTATTCATATTAGCAAAGCTTTCAATACAGTTAAAATGCTCTTAACACCCATTGTGTTTGAAAGAAGATAACCTCAGCCCAACTGACCAGTATTATATGTTGGCAGTGAGAAGCTTCTGCTCCTCTACCCCAATTTATAAACTAAATGAATGCAAGCTCAGCGGTATTTATCTACTTAACTGTAAGACATGTTGGGGATGGCACATTTACTATAGTTGAACACCTTTTTCAACTAGTAAAAGCACGAGAAACTGCCTATATTTAATGGTATCACTGGTTTCTCCTATTTAATAATCTGTTCAAAAACCATTTTACACCCTAAAACAATTCTCCACCCTCAGGCTGGTGTAACTAATTATCCCCTATGGAGATGATCCTGTCATTTATCTTAAGTTCAAGATATTTCCCCGTTGAAAAGAGACAACGATATCTGTAATAGAAGGAACCTTCATAGAAAAGCATTGCAAAGTTCCCCCATGTTAACATGAGCAATATTTATCGATAATGATTTATTTCGATGGATAAACATTTTTATCGATCCTTTGTAAATCTGGGAAATACAGGGAAACAAAAATAGACAGTGAAATGGGGTGAAATCAATCAATATGGTTGAACTGGTCTTAGTAAATATGGCCCATAATATAGACTAAATTTATTAAAGTCGAAAAGGACGTTTGGACCTTTCGACTGAAAAATTAGATAACAAAAATTCAAAAATTATCGAAAAGTTGCAATCGAATTTTTTGATATTGCGAGAACAGAAAAAATTCAATATCGCGATGTCGAATCTTTGATATTGTGGTAAATGAAATTTCTTTTTTATTAATTATTCGATATTGATTCAAAATTATGGATATAGTGATACAACTATAAACATCCTTTTATACATAATTTTAGTGCATTACTACCATATACTGTAATATTACCAGCTACTCTTTATCAGGCAATTCAGGTATTCTCTAATCTTCAGATATAAGCCAATCATTAAAACCTATGCGAATTTGATAGAGTGAATTAAAATGTGCACGTTTATGTTAAGTAGGTATAAATTATGATGAAATACTGAGATGTAAGTGTCACAGATTGATTTGTGTATCAGTTGTATGAATTAGGTTTACAGCATGCACACTGACATCTGCTGGAACAGCTTCTATATAAAAAAAAATTTTTAGGACGTAACTTATTAAAGTTAGAAAGACTGCTTTCATTGTTACATTGTTCCCGCAAGATTACCGCACAAGTTTTTCAATCTTGATTTTTCAATAAAAAGATAGCCATACTACTAATGTAAAGAATGGCTACCTTTACATCGAAAAATTCAATCGAAAAAGTTGTGCGGTAATCTTGCGGGAACAATGCAAGATCCCACACGATAAACTCGGAAAGACCGCTCTAATAAATTTTGCCCTAATATTTGGGGCATCTTTACTAAAGTCGATATCCTCTATAACGCTAATATCGCCAGATATCGCCATAGATTTAGCGATATTGGATGATATCCCCGTAGCCCATTTATTATTATGCTGCAATAGCGCTGCTAGAACGTTATATGCATTTATCTCGGTGATATCGATATCTGTAGAAGCAGTGGTACTGGTTGCATCTATGGGGATGGATATAGGTATCAATATCCATATCCATGTGTATATCGATATCGATAAGTTACACTTAAGCCATAACTCCAGACTACAGCCCCATTGAAAGTAATGGATAACGCCACCCAGAGAGTGGCGATATATTAAGCAACAGAAATAGACAAAAAAAACAAACACTTATCTTAGTAAATAATGCAGAACAGCGTTAAATCAGGCGATATCGATATCGCCAAAAACCCATACCAGCGATACACAGAGATATCCATTGTGGTAATGCCTTCCAGTGCTTTAATAAATGGGAGATAATATCGATATCGCTAAATCCAGCGCTAACCAAATTCATTTTTATAGGGATAACCAATTCGCCTTTAGTAAATGAGCCCCAAAATGAGTTTTAAATGCAGACTACTGACAAACAATACAATGTAATAAAGCCATTGTTTCTACAAGTGAAGAGCCTGGTGGCATTACTCATTTTATTAGAATGCTTTTATCTATGTATCTAAATCTAAATGGAGCATAAAGGGGAAATCTCCGGAAAGCTTGTGGAAGTGCACACCTAATTTACTTTCACAGGTAGTGAGGGCTAAATTCTTGGATGCGGGGCGACACATCACCATAAATGCAGCAGTTTGCAGAATAGAATTTGCACACACACAAATAAGATCTGGTATATAACCTTTTTAATTGACCATCAGTACAGGTTTATTTAGCAGTGTTTCTGGGGGTTTAAACCACCCATTGTCAGGCTTCTCAGCATCTATTTTTCTGTATATCAGGAGCTTGAAAAGTCATTTAAGGCTTCCTTTCTCCTCTATTAGCCTTTTCTTAACAAATCAAAGAGTCTAATTGTCAAAGTCAGTGTTCTACCATTTAATGAGCTAATATGTGTTATTCCCTACAAACTAGGACATGTAGGCGTTAATACAACAGGGAATACATAGTTTAGTTGACAGTGAATTTCTAGGTCATGACACTTACCTATTTCTTTGTGCAATTTGTGTCAAGGTCCTTGGCTTTATATGCAACAGACCACTAATTAACAGATTATTATATATTTAGCAATCTGCTGGTTTGTTTGCCATCATTACACAAAACCATCATTAGAATTACCAAGGGTGTGTGCATTTTGTTGATTAATTATGGTGCTGTGTAGTTTAATGGCAGATGAAGTATGGTGATACCTGTGGACCTTTACTGCAAGCTTTATTAGTTAGCATACTATATTACTCTGAATAGTATAGTCACAAATTGCATTAACCATCCACTTTCTTAAAGGAGAGTTTCGGTACTTCATTGGGGTGTGTTAGGAAGAAGTTAAGTGTTCCCTCGCTCCTCTATGTGTGCACTGCTAAGTGTGCCCTTGTTCCTCTATGTGTGCACTGCTAAGTGTGCCCTCACTCCTCTATGTGTGCACTGCTAAGTGTGACCTCACTCCTCTATGAGTGCACTGCTAAGTGTGCCCTCACTCCTCTATGCGTGCACTGCTAAGTGTGCCCTCGTTCCTCTATGTGTGCATTGTGAAGTGTGCCCTTGTTCCTCTATGTGTGCATTGCTAAGTGTGCCCTCACTCCTCCATGTTTGCACTGCTAAGTGTGCCCTCGTTCCTCTATTTGTGCAGTGCTAAGTGTGTCCTCACTCCTCTATGTGTGCACTGCTAAGTGTGCTTTCGCTCCTCTATGAGTGCACTGCTAAGTGTGCCCTCACTCCTCTATGTGTGCACTGCTAAGGGACTAATGTAAAATTGATCAACTAAAACTCAGAACATATAGGTCAAATAAGTCTAACAACAGTCAAATAAATGTTTTATTGTCTCCTAATTAAACAGAATGATTTTAACAGCATTATTACCTTTATTCTCCTATTTAGCTAAAAACAGTCATCTGTAACGTCCTCATTACTCGTTTCGAACTTTTTGATTTGCCACTTATTTGTCCTTTTCAACATATTTCTTTTAATATGCTGGACTTTTTTGAGGGGCCAAAGATAAATTGTCTATATAGAAAAAGAGCAATATCGTTAAATATCGATCCGTCGAACCTCGCACACTATGCATTGTTTCCAGTGAAGTTCCCCATCCATTTCAGATCGATATCCATATCAACTTTCTTTAACTATGGGAAAATGAATTTGACTGCAGCTGAATGCCTGGACCTACTCCATAGGGAATCATAGGTTTTCTCCAGCCTAAAGCAAGCGAACACTGTTTAGTTGTAAAAATTTGACAAAACTGCTTTATAAACAGCTGAAAACATGGATATCAATATATTAATGATATTTCACTATAGTGTTAATAAAATCTCCTCAACTTTTCCAACTATCCCCCCCAATGAGAGGAAACTAAGGGAACTAAAACAAGGGTGAGAAATAAATAAAAACTGAGATTTGTAAGATTAAAAAAGACTCTGAGGCGAAGGTGGGAAAAAAACAGAGCAGAAAAGGGATTAGAAATGAAGAAGTCAATGCAAAGGATTAAATCATTGAAAGGGTTAAATAGATTAAAAGGGTTAAAATGATATTGTAAATCATTAAAGTGAAGAAGAAGGTTGAAATGTGTTTGAGAATATAAATAGGGGATGAGAGAGGGATAAATTAAAAAGAAGAGAGTGTATAAAAAAGAGTGAGGTTACTAATAAAATACTTACGGCTGTATAGTCTCTATGGCAAATACAGGGACATGTCATCTTTGCTAAATTCCATAACATTGCATTTGTTTAAACTGTAGACATCTGCTGTAGCTGCAATTGAAATGTATGCTAGCCTATTTCTTGTCATTAATAGCTAAAGAATTGGAGCTACCCAGGTGCTAGGGTAAACAAGCCCTTACCATGACCTTGATGCAGATTCAAGTTGTAAAATCTAATATTACATTTTTCATGACATTCACTGAGTGTGTATGCAACTAAATGGCGATATAAGACCATTCATCTGCTAAGAAGAGATTCCAAATGGCATCAAATAACCTGTTATTTCAAATGACATTTACAGATCACAATGATTCTTTGTTCGGAATTATCTGTATGGAAACTCAGATATCTAATGAGTCAGTTTAGGGTTTATTTTGTGTTGTCTGTCATTTTTATTGCCTTTCTTTTTAGTTGGATTTTCAGGTTTGAATGTAAGTTGAGCATTAGTTTGCTTGACAATTATTCTGTGCACACACAATTTAAATGACATCACCTTGCTGGGCATATATGACCTCACTTAGATTACCTGTTACCTCATGACTTAGAACCTCAGATTTTAATCAAACTAATCCCTATGTGTAGTGCTTGGATGACCTCACTTGATCCTTTAAATGGTTTTGTATTTAAAATTCCAGCATCTCGACAACATTTTTTTGGCTGTGGATTGTGCAATAAGAACAACAGGATCAACATCCCTCATTCCAATAAAATATGACAACAATGATTAGTATGTTTCTAGGTAAGATAGGATTTCCCTGCAGATCATCTTGGAGTAAGCTAAAAATCATAAATTTAGAATTCATTTTGGTGTTTAAAGACTTAATCAGGTATTTGAAATAGCTGGCTATTATCTAAAGTGTTACCTATGTTTCCCATGTGTACTGGAACACAGGCTTGCAGTAAATGCTATACTTTCACAAAGGAGCCAATGTAGGTGAACTTTACTACCTGTTGTACCCCAGCTGTGTCTCTGCATTCAGTGTATGAATATGGGTTATTATTTATTATTCATTATTAATAATGATTAACCCATTATTTATCTCAGGAGATAGTCCTGGCAGGCCTACTAGACAAAGTCCTTACTTTGGCTCAGTTATGGTGGCTTAGTTGCATTGGCAAGCACTAGAGAAGTTAATTATTAAGTAAGGCAAGCTTCTAAAATATGCTGTTAAAATAGGAAAGTTACCTGGGGGTTTCCATAATGAATTATGTTTAAACTGTTACTATTCTTTTTTTTTCCCTTAAAATCCTTGCTATACGTTTGTCCTCCATCTACTGGCTTCAAGGTGAAGCTGCACCTCCTAGGAATGAGTTGCTAATGTTATATTTTGTACTGCAATTTATTTGCAAGTTTGTGTTAATAAGTGCTAACATTTAGTAGTTAACATTCATTGGGAAATTTTGACATGTTTGAGGTGTTTCAATTAATTTTGTCGCTATATGCTGCTATTTTTTTGTTTGCTGTATTTTTGTTTCAACTGGTTTATAAAGGGTTTTTAAAAAATTGCAATGCCCTTATTGTAGTGTTTTCAGTGAAGTCCTGTTCTGTTTTCAAGTAAGACCACCAATCTGTTTTGTCAGGGAAAACTTCAATGACTATGGCTCTATTGCACTGGTAACTCCATGGGCAATAATGGGTTTTCGCTTTGTAATGGGTATAGCGGTGTATTGTATGAGCGAAGGTATGTTTCCCCAACAGTCTGTTCCTGTGGCTGGAGTACAGCCCAGTTCTTGAGATTAGCTCCAGCTGCAGAGTAAACCTGTTTTTAAAAAAGCAGGTGGGAAAGCCTTTGTGTGGGGGTTGGGGTTGCTAAATGAGGAAGCTCTGTTGTGT
>WMED01000721.1:12200-32016 GCA_019650415.1 Pipa parva
ATATATATATATATACATATACATGATTTGGGAAGTTGTGGATTTATGTTTTTTGGATACAATCCTGGTTAGCACCTGAACATCCCTTTCAGACAGCTTCCTCTTGCGTCCCCAGATAATCCTGTTGGATGTGTTTCGTCCTTCTTGGTGGTATGCTGACATTACCCTGGATACCGTGGCTCTTGATACATCACAAAGACTTGCTGTCTTGGTCACAGATGCGCCAGCAAGACGTGCACCAACAATTTGTCTTCTTTTGAACTCTGGTATGTCACCCATAATGTTGTGAGCATTGCAATATTTTGAGCAAAACTGTGCTCTTACCCTGCTAATTGAACCTTCACACTCTGCTCTTACTGGTGCAATGTGCAATTAATGAAGACTGGCCACCAGGCTGGTCCAATTTAGCCATGAAACCTCCCACACTAAAATGACAGGTGTTTCAGATTCATTGTCTAACCCCTGTTGCATTTGACACACTCTGCTGCTGAGCATGTGGACACAAAGTGATGCAAAGTGCTTTGCAATATCCTATTATATTTGCCCGAATTGGTCACATATTCACCACATTGCAGAGTTTGCTCAATATGTGAACATGGGTAAGTGGCAAATAGATGTGAATCCAGTATTTTATGCAACTATTTGGCCTTTAGTCAACCAGGCCCTGACCATCATTTCTGAACATTGTAAACTTTGTCATGATAAGAGAATCCACAAACATTACCAGAGAGTAATTATAGCCGGCCTTTTAATAAAAATGAGGGAGGATTGTGGAGGAAGATAAGAAGGGAGATGTCTGACACCTTTCAGTACTATTGCAAATACAGTATACTTCGACAGTCGAATATGTGATTTAGTAAATAAGCCCCTTAGACCATTATTTTTTTATATATATATATATAGACTCTAAAATGACAGGGGCTGTTATCATTCACTTATATTACTTATATACGCTGTGCCCAAAATGCGACACACAGGAAGTGATGTGAACGCTGAGGGAGCATGCACACTGTCACTGGTAAGTACAATAGAAAATTACACTCAGCATACTTTTCTTTTCACACAAGTGTATGATGCACTGCGCATCATACGCTCGTGTGAACCTAGCCTACAGGCCTGTAAATTAGCGCAATATATTGATAGATGGGAATACACAATAGTTTTTAGATGATGAAGATATGATGGGGGCTGGAGATGTGAAGTGAAAGGTGCAGAGAAGTAGAAGGTCCACCCTTTGTGGGTGATAAGATTGATAAGGTGGTAAATTCTGTAAAACTGGGCCTGAAACATTTCCATTTAGGGATATATAATTAATAGCACTATACAATAAGATAATTACAGCGCTGGAGACTCCAAGCACTATAGAAACTTTGTTTATCCTTGGTTTACAAAGACTTATTTTTTTTGTTAGAGTTAAGCCCTGGGCTTTAAACTCTTGTAATGCTTATTTATCTGTTTTTTTCTGAAAAAAAAAAAAAAAGTTGGTTGTAAAATATTAGCTGATGTAATCATGAAACTCCTTGTACTTGTTCAGCAATATCATTTCCAAGATCCCTTAGGTCTAAAGAGAATTACAAGAAGACCTCTTAGGTCAAAAGAAACTGCTTCTAAATTCTGTTAGGTCTTGGCTCGCCCAGCAAGCAAAAAAAGAAAAGAAAAAAGGTTACCTCAACCTCGGGATACTAATAAATATACTTTTGAACGTAACTGCAAAGTAACAAACTAGTTCAGCCAATCCCCAATCCCTCTAACAGTTAAAATGTGGAATCTTTATTTCCATCAGCGCAGCTGACCCTCTGTTTCACTGAAAATAACATTTTCGTTAATTTGGAGACAGTTGCAATTAATTATGGGGAAAAAAAACATTTTCTCAGGAAAATAAGGTAATATTCACACTCCATTACTAAACAATATCATTTTTTAATATATTATTTATTTGCAGTGCACAAAATGGGCCAAGATTTATGGGGACATAATACAACAAGGTGGTTGGTTTTGCCTTTTCCCATGTCTGCAGTTTTACATGAAAATTCTGCTTTCTGAGCATGCTCACCTCAGTGAGTCTGAACAAGAGGCAGGAAGTGAAGAGGAACACAGAGCTTTAGGCTAGGTTCACACTAGCGTATAATGTGCTGGGCATAATACGCTAGTGTGAAAAAAAAAAAATAGAAAAATACACCGAGTGTATATTTCTATTGTACTTACCAGTGACAGAGTGAACGCTCCCTCGGTGTTCACAGCACTTCCTATGTGGCCACATTTTGTGCGCGGCATATTATACGCTGGCCAAAATGCGACACACAGTGTTCTGGATCCTGCGTATGCACATCGTGCGCTAGTGTGTTCGGAACTAGGTAAGTACTATCTGCTTTCATTGAGCCGTATTTTTTTTCACACTAGCGTATTATGCGCTGCGCATAATACGCTAGTTTGAACCTAGCCTTACACAGCAGAAATCAGCTTGACAAGTAACAGAAGGAGACAGCGCTGGAAAGTAAAATCCCCCCTCCCCCTTGCAAATCACCCTCTGTCCAGAAAAGCCTTTACTTCTCTTTTAGGGGGTTATTCACTAGTCTGAATTATTGTGTATAGGTGTGAATTCGCCAGCTAAAGACAGTCGCAATAGACTACTACTGCTGCAGTTGCGTGTTTATAATGGGAATATTGTCGCAGTCGAGGATTTACTATGGAAAATTGTCGCAGCCGAAACGTAAAAAATTGTCACTGTCGTGTTTTTACAATGGGGAAATTGTTGCAGTCGGGAATTTGCTATGGGAATCTGCTGTCTGACAATCTGACAGTTGAATTCGCACCTTAGTGAATAACCCTCTTATTGTGACAAATGCGCCTCGAGTATTATACTAATGTCTAGAAAAATATACAAAGGCAAAAACACAATAATGTAGGTCATAAAGCAATTATATACAATGCTTCTAAATTATCCACTGGGTAAGGCTTCATTTCATGCAGAACTGAATATTCTGTTGCACTCTATTTGTGACAAACACATTAGAAAATTATTTCTATAAGTATATGTAGATTACGTATATATTTTGCTTTCTCTGTGCTAGAATTGTTCTGATTTCCATTTACTTAACTGTAAAAGCTTCTTAACTAACAATGCAGGTCTACTGGTGGATCTCAAAGGCATGCCCTCTTTTACAGCAAGTCACATTAATAATTACCAGGTTACCAGTCTCAGAGAGAAAATATTGTTTAAAGCAGATGCAGGAATTTTAGAGACAAATTAATACTTATTATACTTAAGTGGAATTCATGGTTACCGAGTTCATTTGTAGTTGAAAGCAGAAATAGAGCAAGGGGTCAGGATTGGCTGTCTAGACAATGTCTGCAGCAAACTGAGTGTTCATTGGATTCATTTTCTGTTGTAAGTTTGTCTGGCAGGAATAGGAGGAGGGCTACACTGGTCAGCGGCCTTCTCAGTATTGTTTTGTTAACTCTTAGGAATAAATAAAATGTGTAGACCAGGCAAACTGAGACTTGCAAAAAGTAAAGGATTTGAATTTGGACAGCTATGGGCGCAGGTTCAGAACGGTTCAGTTATTGCTGCAGAAATATCAGGTTAAGAATGGGAGCCAACAGCTTCAATCTGTTACTTAGAAGTGCCAGCTGCTGAATAAAGGCAAGGGAAAGTCCTTGTGAGTGTTCCCAGTGAAAAGTAATGTAGCGGCACATAACAGCTGCATAGTAAAAAAA
Source organism: Pipa parva (assembly GCA_019650415.1). Taxonomy (NCBI): domain Eukaryota; kingdom Metazoa; phylum Chordata; class Amphibia; order Anura; family Pipidae; genus Pipa; species Pipa parva. The sequence continues at coordinate 15,918 of WMED01000721.1, forward strand.
ATTTGGCATTATGAACCATGCATGCCAAGCCATAATTTCCATTGAAAGGACCTTACGCCTCTGGTGATTACAATGCCTGTGCTTCTGGAACAAGAAGTTCATATAAACCCAAGAGTTGAGCAAACCTATGAGGTTTTACAGCTGAATGTGATAATTGTCCAAATGTGACCCTGCCAATATATCTTTTTCATAGACAAAAAGCAATATGCACAGAAATGGCATTCTTTCTCCCACATTTAAAGCTTTATTTATAATAAACATGACTGATGTAATAGGAACTAAACCTCTCATTATCAGTACGCTCCCATTTCAATTTTTCTGATTTAATATGGTCTTCCTCTCGCCCATATTTTTCTTTCCCCTTCAGTCTAAGTTTTTCGCCTCAGCACCTAGTTGGTTGAGCCGTCGAGTGTATGGACAGACATGTAATATATATATATACAGTATATATATATATATATATATATATATATATATATATATATAAAGACAGATTTATCTGAATGTAATAAATTCTTTATTACAAAATACAATTGGATTTTAGCAAAAGTAACCTATTAAGAATGAACATGAACGACAGTTTATCATTGTGCAAGACTTACATAAGCTAGTTATGTTTTAAGTAATAATAAACAATGATAAAGTATTGCCCTGTTTCAGGTATCATAACTGTTTGGCTATAACAATTTAATTGACATCGATGACATATCATTAAACCCTTCATGAGGATCAGGGATTGATCAGCTAAATTTGCAGCAAACTGAAGGTCTAATCAGAGAACACACGGGCTAAAGAAATGTGCTCTGGTCATGGATACGCTGAAAAAAAACTGCTCAAAGGACAATGACATCGTCATGATTCATATTAGAATTTAAAGAAACTTTGGCTTTTGAAGACATACCAGTGTTAACATCTTTTGCGTTTAAACCTCCATTTGATATGCTAATAAAATGTAAGGTAATAGGATACACATTGAAATTTAATTTGATGTATCATTCATTCACGAATACTATTTGAAATTACAAAATCATTAGAATATTACAATAATGGCCCATTCATACAATTTATTTAATTGAAAAGGTGGGTAAGACAAATATTTAAAATTATAATACTAGTGAAAAACAAAGACTGAAGGAAAAAAAAAAATTTTACATTATAAAGGGAGGATAAACTATGCAAGAGCACTCAATAGGCTATTACGGTTTCTAATGCTAATATATAGAGACCAATGGCAACATTCCCAGATTTTTATGCACAATTGTCCATACTTTGAAACATTTAGTTCTATGTTGCAGGCTTCATTTTCCAGCTAGGCAGAATTTCTCTTTGTACAATAGTAAATCTAAACAATGCTATGTAGTTTTCCAAAGAAAGTCTCCTGCAGGTTCCTAAAGCCGCATGTACTAATTTATGTACCTTAAGCTTCATTATAGTGAGGAAAAAGAATAAAAGCTGATATAGGGCCCAGTGTAATCCTGAAATATTGAATAAATATCTTGAACCAAATACCATTACTAATATATATATATATATATATATATATATATATATATATATATATATATATATATGCATTCATTGTACTCCATCATATTTCTACAATAAATACTTCCCATGTTTCAAGGGAGGCAAGGGCAGTCAAATTATTATGGATGTCACTGGAGTGCCACACACCTTCTCCTGATTGGCTATGCACCGGTGACATATTTGGAACAGGCCAGTCATAAGGGACAGGGTGGGGCAGAGGCAAGGAAGGGACAGGTACTTGGAATTGCTTCCAGGTGACCTGGGACCATGAAACGGGATCCAAAACAAGAGACTGAATCCAGGACACTACATAATCTGCCGCATGCTCCTGACCAACCCATTTACTGTTATCTGGATGTAGAGGGGAATACACTACATGGCCCTGACCAGCCTAGTTCCTGGTATCCAGATGGGGAAGGAAATACACTACATGGCCCTGGTCAGCCTAGTTCCTGGTATCCAGATAGAGAAGGGAATACACTACATGGCCTTGGTCAGCCTAGTTCCTGGTATCCAGATACAGCGGGGAATATACTACATGGCCCTGGTCAGCCTAGTTACTGGTATCCAGATAGAGAAGGGGATACACTACATGGCTCTGGTCAGCCTAGTTTCTGGTATCCAGATACAGTGGGGAATATACTACAGTACATGTCCCTGACCAACCTGCTAATGCTATCCTAATGAACAAGCAAATACTTTGTAATGCTGGTCAACCAGATAGGAGTATGTGAATGTGGATTTGATTGTATTACTGTAGTATGGGGGCATATATATATAAATATACTATAAAGTTAATAATACCCATTCATGTAAGAAAATATTTTGTTTTTGCTAATTAACAAACATTCATTTATTCAGTTTTCCATGGCTTCATCTTCACTACTCTGCAGAAAATCATCTTCAATGTCCTCAGCTGTACCAACATCAGCATCTGAGTCTTCCAAGGCTTCTTCCCCACCCAGTTCACTTATTAGATGCTCTGTGTGCTCCAAGAGTTGGGAATCATCACATTTCAGCTTGTTGTAAAGCTACAAGTAAAACATAATAAGGTCTGGTTAGCGTGAAGCAGCATGTCGTCGTGTGCATTGCACAAAGCTCTTAATGGACAGAAAATAGGAATGACATAAAAGCATTTGCAATATCTACATGAAGGCAAACATTTCATCTTATTTTAAGGTGAAAGAATAAGAAATAAGCAAGAAAATATTTATGGAAACATAATTTACTTTTAGCAATAACATGAAAATAAGACACCAGCTGCGCTAAGAGTTTCTGTCTACATTTATTGTAAAATATAGTGCTGGCACCAATACAATTTAAAGTCTAAATAGCAAAGACTAATGGATCAACACTCTTCTACTGTTTGATCATACAACAAATGCACTGTAGCATCCATAACAGGTAGGGTGGGGGGGATCTCATTTATCCTTTTACAACATTAAGGCATATTTGAAAATTATAATTTTACTTTCGATATTCATCTTGTCTTACTAAAATGCTCTGTATAATTACCAAGAGAGAGAGAAAAAAAAGAGGTGAGAAATGGTGTAAATAAGGGCTCCTGAAGCCAAAGTCTTAGATGAACATAATCTTGCCCCGCACTATTGTCAGACTCCAATTATAGGAAACATATAATACTGAAAACTCTGCTTTTACATTTAAAGGTCTAACCCTGTAAGGCCATGGTGCTAAACCCATGTGAATTAAAGTATTAGATAAAGGAATACGGTATATTACTAGAGACTGTTTAGCATATGCAAGTCATTTGCTAGCTTACTCACTGAGGAAGGAGAGAGATGAGATCATGAACATTCCTTAGTCCAGTGGTCAGCAATGTGCGGCTCTTTAGCCGCCTTATTGTGGCTCGGAGCGCACCTCCAAAGCCCCGCCCATGACCTCCAACGCCTCTTCTGATTTAGCCGTTGGCAGGTCATGTGGTAGGGAGAAGTGCGCTCCTCCCCCTTTGCGGCTCACAAAAAAGTTGTTGCCATCACTGGAAGAGGGAGCGAAATGGCTCCCTCCTCATTTAAGTTTGCCGATCCCTGCCTTAGTCCTATCACATCTTGATATAACAGTACTGTTTGCATACTATTTATTCTTATGATCTGAGCCATTTCTTTACCTTTCAGACAAACGTTAAGGCTGCTATATGCCTATTACAATAGAACATTCAGCAGATTTCCTAGGATTTTCTTTACAAGGATAATTACGGAACAATCTATAGGACTAATCGGCAAATGTAAAAACATTAAGACTCTACAGGAGACAGGCTGCTTTGGCCATGAAACCTATATTATATACAGGTAAATCTTATTTTCCTAGTAAACATGCTGCATAGCAACAATGGATTTAAGACAGGCAATGATTTCTGTCTTTTAGTTTAATCTTAATTAGCTACAAAACTTCTGAACAGTGTAAATTTATAAATATCTGGACAGCAACACAAGATAAAGATTCTTTCCGTTGGCTGACATTTTTCATGTTGGGGTTTATTAAATGAACTTTTGTCTTACTATTTTAGAAAGAAATGAATTATGACATGTGAAATTGATAAGCCTGGGAATTTGCTTGAGAGTAGTAGTATATCACAAGGCAGATGATTTAGTTCCACTGGTGCTGAAAGCATTATATCCAGTATCTACAGGGGCACATGGCTCTAATTTCTGGGTTTTAATTGTATAGTTCAAAAAGGTCTGCTACACAAAAATGCATTCCCAGCTTTTTCCAAATAGTTACCTTTGCTTAGTATTTCTTATGTTAATTAAATACACGTGAACAAATACACTAAGGTACCAGCGCAAAGTTATATAAAAAATGTGTGAAACCACATGTAACACTATTAACCAGTGTGCTGTAGTAAGAAGACAAAGTTACAAAGTCCAGCAACTGTAGCAATGATGATAAACTGATGTTTATTCAAGGCTTGTGTATTTATTTTTGTAAACAAGGCTTGTTTATTCAAGGCTTTGGATATTTTTGGATTCACGCGTGTTGTACATTGAGGTGTTTTTTGCAGTTCATTGCACCCTTTCACATCTATCATTGTTTGACATTATCTTGGTACGTTTGGGAACTCTAAACCAACAATAGATTCTCATTTAATGCACTTAGGTGCGATTATTTTATGCGCTTCTTCCACAGGCCTGGTTCCTGTTTGTTGTTTCTTATGTTAATTAAATAATTACAAGCAGCCAAATAAGGAACACTGTTAAAACATCTTTACAATATGGAGGAGTAAAATAGAATTAAAATGCTTGTTCAGTCTAGTGGTGATTTTTAAGGGGGAAGGAGCACTGCAATCTCTAATGTAAAACTGTTACTGTACTTGCTTCATTCAGCAAAACCTACAGGAAGAGGAAGTGAAGAGGATTGAGGCACCTTTCAAGAGCAGAAAACATTGGAAAGTTACATGGAGTAAATGCAGAGCTGGAGAATAAAGACTGATCTATTAGTAACTGTAACAAGCAGTGCTTGCATGAGCGCACTGCTCGTCACTTCTGCCAGCTAAATGCTGGCAGGTGCTGCAGAAACACATCTCTGCTCAGCGCATTCAGGTTGGATCAGCCAATACGGAGCAACTGATGTCACGGATGACATCAGTGGCAGCAAATTCAAAAGGCTGAGCACTGCCTTCAACAATGGTCGATTATGAACTAACATAGTAACATAGTTTATAAGGCTGAAAAAAGACACAAGTCCATCCAGTTCAGCCTAATTAACATCACCAGAAGAAGGGAGGATCCTGATTGTGTACCGGTTCTGGAAGCCATTTCATGTACCCTGCTTCAAGTTCTGTTCAGTTTCAAGTCTGCCTTAAAGGGATCTGCTCCTTAGTGTCAGCTTTTCTGCCAAGTATTCCAGTTTGTGTTTCAAGTATTCGGATCCTGTTTCAATTCCTATTCCTGTTTTAAGTATTCTGTTCCATGGAGTGTCAACTCTTCAGTAGGTCTCTTTACAGATTGCACCTTCAGTTTCTGTTAAGTTCAGCACCAGCCAGTTTGCAGCTTCTGACTCTATGCTTGTTTCTGAGCTATGTCCGTGCAGTGTATACCCTGTTTCTGAGCTATGTCCGTGCAGTGTATACCCTGTTTCTGAGCTATGTCCATGCAGTGTATACCCTGTTTCTGAGCTATGTCCATGCAGTGTATATACCCTGTTTCTGAGCTGCTACTAATGGGTGCTGTGTGTTACAGTACAACATGTGCCCAGGATTTCTGTAAGTGACTGTTTTATTATGCTGTACTACTATGCTTTCTACGTTATAGTTCTGCTATACCAAGTATCTGTCTGAGTTTCTATGTGAGTCTATCCAGCTGCAACCAATGGGGGGGTTACTCTGAGAGCCGCAACTTGGGAAGTTCCCCCTGCAAAGGCCATAACCCCTTGTGGGGGTTTCAGGGTGAAGATCTGACCCTCCTTAGACTTCATGCCTTGGTGTTAACCCGTGTCAACTCCCACTGTGGTATTGAGGATCCACTATGCACCCTGTACCTGAGTCGGAGTCTGTTCCTGTTCCTGAATCTGTAACCTGTTCCGGGCTTACAGGCCTGGATTGCTTCTGTCCCCCAATGGCTGTCCAGTTCCTGTGGCATCCTTTCCTGGATCTGCACCTGTACCCGAGTCTGTACACCTGGCACTTCCTAGTGGTGTACCACCTTGTTCAGTTTGTTCCTGCACCTGTCACTTGTGTTTCCAATCTAGTACGCCTGGTGGTATAACGGGCTCTGGGTTCGCTTCAGTTTCTTATGGTGTCCCAGTTCCCATGGTATCCCGGTGTTTTTCCTGAATCCATACTAGTGTCTTGTTCTTTGAAAGTGTCTGTTACAGGATTCCTGTCTGTTCCAGTCCAGTCATAGCCTTCCTTGTGTTACAGTAATTCCCCCTTAAGAATAATCCCTAGATTGAACAAGCTTTTAATTCTCTTTTAGTTAGAAATGAAATTATGAATAGAATGGGACACTCACACTTCAGAACAGTTTTACCACAATGGTAGGGCTAATGTTCCTGCATCTCATTAGCTGTAACATTTAAAAAAATTTTTAAAAAAAGTAGTGTGGCATTAATGTTGTTTTAGGAGGGTTAAAATTACTGAATAGTTACACTAAAATGTGCTTCATTAAACTCTATAAGGGATCATCATGATACATTACATTGTAAGCTCCTTGGGGTAGGGACCTCCAACCTTTTGTGTCAATCACTACCTAGCACTTAATTTGATGTATCCTTGTAATATTTTACTTATATTGTTTAATGCATTTTTCCCTTGTTTGTATCATACTTGCATCGCTGAATTGTACAGCGCTGCGTAAATTTGTGGCGCTTTATAAATAAAATTATACATACATACATACATGAAATGCAGCCACAATTGCTGGACAGTAGAGTCCCATGATGGCAGTGCTTACATGAAACACCTAGTCAATGTTGCTGTGACAGTTGCCAATGAAAACTGTCTCATAAAATGTCTACTTTTTCATAGCAATGTCTTTTTGTAGCGGTGTTTTCAGTTGCATTAAAATCACATGTATGAAGAATCACTATATACAGCACTGTGGTGGATGTTAGTGCTACATCGATCAATTTCCATTATAAGAATAAATTCAAGCACAAAGAGCAGTGTCATTTCTTTATTCAAGATGTCTAATATGCCTGTTATTTGAAGTGTACTATAACTGCACTAACAAAAAAAAAACACACTAGATTGTGTAGAATGCTTTTGTATTGGAGCATTTAAAGGAGTACTTAACTATGAAGAGCAGAAGAAATTGGCAAGTTATACAGAGCAGGAAGTAATGCTGGTGCATAAAATACCTACCACTAAATATTTTCACCCTCTTATGAATCACCCAGTGGTACAAACCCATTTTACAGTGGTGGTATCTTAATGCAATAAATAATATGTTGATCAATGGAACCTTTTGACATGGCAGATCAATAAATTGCACTTACCCAGTTCATAAATTAGAGATTTTATGTTATATTGGCTATTAGGGTACAAAAACTTTGAACTTATTTTAGCAACTTTTTGTGCCCTTCAAGAATCCCATTAATGGTTATTTAAAGTTCCCATGGATTGCCTTTTTCCCAGCTGTCTTGAACTATAGTCATTTAAGCATAATTTGCAGATTAAAGCAGGGACACTTTTACATTTTGGATCATCTGTGCTTTATTTAAATTTGTCTCCAAAGAACAAAAGGACGGGTCAAATATGTTTTATGGTTTTGACCTTGTCTGAGAGCAAATGTGTTCTTAAAAAAGATGACTGGTATTATTCACTAATATTACTCACTTGTGAAAAATTTAACAATAGTATGAATCTGTCATGACTTTTATTACCTTAAAGGAAAACTATAAAATATTCTTTACACACAGATTTAAATATTTTTTAGAAATTTGTACCATGCTACCAGTCTGAATAGGATTAACCATTTTCTGATCATTGTTAGCTGTATATTAATCACATTTGAATTATATTAGCGGCTCTTTTTGACTAAGTGGCTGGACCTCTGGCTAGCAGAAAAGATTCCTCAATTCTTAGCAATAGCAGAATCTATATTAATAAGAAGCCAGGAATTAAACAATCTTAAAGTGTAAGTAAAGTTATGGACAAAACTATACATACATTTTACATTTATAAAGTATAAACCTAAACTTAAACATTAAAATATAAAAACAATTTTGGGATCAGGAGTTCTCACCTCTTAATCAAACAGCCCTGCTCCCCCTCCCATTCTATGTACATACTCTTCCTAAGCAGTGGTGATATGCCCCGCCCCCCAAGTGACATCACAAACTATACAGAGAGACAAGATCTCTCCTCCCTCTCTCCTATCTGAAAACCCTGTTTATAGCCCTGAGCATGCGCAGGTAAGACCTGTCCTGCAGATAAGAGCTTTTTGACAGCCTGTACTGTCATACTGTGGAGAGAAAATTCAGTAGAGGAGGGGGTGTGTCTTTAACTCTACAATGCAGTTTCAGAGGGATATTGAGCTCTGCTGAGTTAAGAGGTGAGTCACAAATTTCTTAATCGATTTATTGCTTGACAGTAGGTAAATAAAGCTTTATTTATATACAGGGTTTACTTACACTTTAAAGTGGAACTAAAGTTAAAAAAAAAAAAAAAAGAGTTGAGCTGTGCGCTTGATTTTGTACACCTCTTTCCAATGGGTGTGGCTGATACACCTCAATAATTAGGACAAGTGTCCACAACATATTTTTGTCCATAAAGCATTTTATATAGTTGGCCATTCATTGGAAAGGATTGTGAAAGAACCAATAGCAGCTGTTGGAATACTAGAAATAGCAGTTTAGATTTAGATATTTGTATTAGGCTCTTAACTACACATCTCCAAAGAAGGTTGGATCCAGGAAACTAGGAAGAGAAGAAGGTTGTAACTTATTCTAATATGACTTTAATACAGTATTGAGGGTTAGTAAAGATGTTTGGTTTGCTAACTCATCTTCACTACTATACCTTCATTTTTGAGTTAGAGGCACGCTTGCTTAAAAAATGCTCACACACAGCTGTCACACTGGAAGAGGGTCTTTTAGCATTTGTTAAGGAATCAAAGTAACTGGGAGTGAAGCTTTAGATAACTTGGCAAGGTCACTGGGTTTATTGCTGGTCACAACTGTAAATAGACACTGAGATTTGCAACTAAAAGGAGGCTGATCACTTGGCTTTGTAACGGTAGATATATGCCACTTGGCTTTGGGACTTTGTGAAAAGATCTGAATAATTATGAATTATGCCAAATAATATACTCTTCTCTAAATAAGAGAATCTCTCAAATATCATATTTACATGAATTCTATGTATTGTCATAATGTATTAATAACTCACGGTCTCTCTGAGCTGCTTGGTTGGGGCACTAACATGATACACTATAACAGTTTTTGAGTTTAAAAGGACTTTTAAACTAAACAAGTAATTGAATAAAAATAATGTAACAATTTAGCATGAATATGAACTCCTTAAACATATAGTATATTATATAGGGAAATGCAAATATTATAAACATTCCACCCCCTATGAAATCAAATTAGCAGAGAATTATTGTATATAAATATTATTATTTGTATTTGACATGTGCTCTATGCAATGTAATAGGATAGGTGCACTTACCTTCATCTAGTGGTCTAAGGCAGGGATCAGCAATGTGTGGCTCGCTTTAACCACCTTGTTGTGGCTCGGAGTACATCTCCCTAGCTCCACCCATGACCTCTGATGCCCCTCCTGATTGTCCGTCACCAAGTCATGTGATTGGGAGGGTGCTCTCCTCCCCTTTTGCAGCTCAGAAAAAAATTTCACCAGTGGAGGAGGGAGCGAAATGGCTCCCTCCTCTACAAAAGTTTGCTGACCCCTGGTCTAAGGTTTACAATGCACCTGAGAGTAGTGATTTCCAGAATATTCTTTGTTCTATGAATATGCAATTAATGGGAGGGATCCCAGAGGTAGTAAAGGGTATTTCTTTTGGAGGGAAAGTGTTCTTTGCTATTTGGGCCTCCACCAGAGAGGTGGGTGGATATATGAGTGAGGAAAGAAACAAGGAGCAAATGCAGTAAAACACTTTCAGAAGTGATAGTTAACCCTGGCTATAAAGGTTAGCTTACTCCAACAAGGAGTGCACTGGGTATAGGATACCCAGGTGTTGTTGCACAAGGTCCTGCACCTTAGAAAAGGGCTTGTGAGTAATAGGACCTTCAAAATGAGAGCAAAGATCTGGAAATTGAAATGTATCCAGTGAGTGAGAAACAACATTGTAGAGTTCACTTCAGATGCTGGTGGCTGGAGTCCCTTCAGTAATTCCCAAGTGGGTAACTATGTACAATATGTTCCACATCGTATGATATGAAACTGTGCTACAAGTTAACCTGTGCATGTTCATGTTTCTGTTTGAATAAACTGTTCCTGTTTGCAAAGAAGAACCTCTAATGCCCATCATTTATTTAAAGGTACAGGCACTACTCCTAATGTAAGCAGGGCCTTTCCACCGAGTGACTGTGGTAAAGCCATCCCAGATGTGGATGTAAGTGCAAGAAAGTGCTTAATATAGCATTACAATTATTATGAAACAATATACCTTTTACAGTCTTTATGTAATGAATCCAGGTTTATTAGGTAAAAGCCCAAACAAAGATCCAATTTCTTCCTATATCTTTGTTCAAGACTTTGCTTAGTATGCATAGATATTAAAAATACAATTTCTACATCATTGTTATTCTGCTCACATAAACCACATCAAACATGTAAAGAATGCAATATTCCCCTGGAACAAAGTGGCAGTTAAAATACTGTACTCTTAATTAACCTAATAGTGATCACTTGGGACTCTGGCTGTAACTGAGCCTCTCAGGATAAAAGCCATTACAGAATGAACACTGTGTTGTTCCTTATCTACATTACCAGATAAAGGGTTTACTTTGTTTACATTTACTTTTTGTTCAGATAATACCCTCATGCCTTGAAAGCAAGCACAGTTTGTCATTGATTTTAGTTAGGACATGTCAGCAGAAATCACTGCTAAAATAGTCCATGCGCAATGTATCTCTACAAATTAGAAATATATCAACTAAATTAGAAGTACTATAAACTAATGAGCAAAATCAAGCCATTTTGTCAGAACTAGACAGACATCAAAGTATTTAGTAACATTTTACCAAGTGGAAGCTGTGGGTCGTGTACAGATTTGTAAACCATCAACAGTGCTTCAGTTGTCAGAGTTTAAAGGAATACTCTGGCCAAAATTGAAAAAAAAAATGCATATGCCAATTTATGCTAGTTACTAGCTTTTAGTAAATGCATTTTTTTTCAATGTTGAGAGTGTGATGTCATCAACGCATCCTCCCTTGATGACGTGCATGCTCTCCCAAGTGACTATTAGGAAATGCTGATGCGGGGCTTCACAGGGAGAGTGGCTACAGAGGAGAACACGTCTCAGATGGACTGCTTGAACAGGACGATGTAGAGTTGCCAGCACAGAAAGAAGATGGAGTCAGCAACAAGGAAGTGCTGGACAGCACTTCTTTACAGGAAAGAAAGTGTATTTTTTGTCCAAAATTGTAAAAAAAAATGCATTTTCTAAAAGTTAGTAATTAGTATAAATTAGCATATGCGTTTTTTTTTCCAATTTTGGCTGGAATGTTCCTTTAAGCATAAAAACAAGGACACCAGGGCAGTTAAAGGACAGTGAAGATGATCAGTCAAACTCTATGGAAATGTCTCTATATTGCTACTGCACTCTATCTCTTAGCAAGTAAATAGAAAGACGTACATAAAAAGTTGCTCATAAAACCTATTTTCATCATGGAAATATAATTATTACCATGTATGAGGTTTAGCTCAAATAGTAGTTGCCCTATAGATCCTAAGTCTCTTCTCCTAGCCTCTAGAATCAGGTGGAGAAGATAAAAGAAGGTGCACCAGGTACTTCCTTTGTCACTAATAATGTCACCTTTTTATAGATCTTTTAATATGAAACATTATTATAAAACATAATACAATGGTAGAACATAGTATTTACACAGCAATGCAGTTACATTTAATTTCAAAGGAACATAGGTGTGGATCCTAGATGCTTCTAACAAGCAGATAAATGTAGATCTTTAGTAATGACCATATCCTAAACAATGGGCATCCCTGTCTAAGACTTGGATGTCCACCAGATTCATTGAGCACTACCCCTTTATTATCTCCTCTTGGCCAGAGCTACTAGCTGTTGGCCTAAAACTAGTGTGACTACTATGCCTCTAAAAACAATCTGTCCTTACTAATATCAAGTATTCCCAGCTAAGGACCTCCACTCCTAGTTTTATCTGGGGAATATTGTACATTCTGATTTTTTGGTCTACTATTCTCTCAGGGTTCACTGACTCTTATCTCTACTGATAATGAGTCTAATACCCACAATGAACCCCTTACTGGATAATTTAACTCTTGTTCTTCTAGGCCAGGGGTCTGCAAACTTAAATAAGGAGGGAGCCATTTTGTTCCCTCCTCCAGCAGCGACAACTTTTTTGTGAGGCACAAAGGGGAGGAGCGCACTTCTCCAGATCCCTCCAGATTTCTCTGTCTACTCATTATATAAGCGAAGTCTAATGACTCATAAACCATCTGTTGTCTAGGAACTCCTAAACCCTCAGAGAAATTCTTTTAATTAGAGAATAAAAAAACAAGCCATTTACAAAAGTTGCCCATGAAAACACCAGCTAAAACTTAGGTTTCTGACTTGCTACCTCACACTACAAAGTGGATAAATTATACTTGCTAGTCATTAAATACCACATCCTTTGGGTGAAATTTATAAAGCCCAAGAAAGTCGATTTCTTTTATTGATGTAAGTCAACTTAGTAGTATAGTATGGCTACCTTTCCATCGAAAAATCTAATCAAAAACTCAATCGAAAAGTTTTGATCGGTAAAATTGATTGATATTTTTAGATTGGGCACCCGTTTTTTAAACCAATAAAATTTGATCAGGTCAAAATCAGCTTTATAAATTTTGCCCTTGGGCTGCTAACCTCTAACAGTTGTTTCACTGGCATTTGTAACCTCATAATAGCAGTGTTAAACACAAAGTCAAAGGAAAAATTCAAATAAATGCATTTCAAAATGAAAACACAGTATTTTCTAGAAATAGTGCCTTTATTTAAAAAAAAAAAAATGTTCCTAATGTGTACATACATAAGGGACATTTTACAACTACCGAGATCTGTTAAACCGGCATGCTAGTTTAGATTACAAGATTTATTCTACAATTACAATTTTAAGGGGGTATGTTTGCCATACTTAAGTTATGTTGTAAGAAAGATCTAATTAAATAATTATTAATAAATATTTGCTTTTGTTAAGGAGGAATTGTTGTATGCATGTAGGTATGTCTAATTTTACAATTACAATTTTTATAATTTAGCAAAATATATAATACAGACATGGGAAAAGTGCATTAAACAATACAAGTATAATATCACAAGGATACATCACTGTAAAGTGACAGGTTGTGGTTGACACAAGAGGTTGGAGGTCCCTGCTCCATAGAGCTTACAGTCTAAGGGGGTAATTCAGCATAGTCTGAACTTACCCTCCGATCCTTCGCCTCTGCTCGCACAGACTGTTATGCGCTGGCTGATGTCCTGCGCACGGACATCAGCGAATGCTTTAAAGGGATTCCAGTCTCAGCGAGGCTCAACTCGAATCGCCTCACGAGACTGGAATCCCTTTCAATTGCTCACTGATGTCCGCGCGCAGGACATCAGCCAGCGCATAACAGTCTGTGCGAGCAGAGGCGAAGGATTGTAGGGTAAGTTCAGACTATGCTGAATTACCCCCTTAGGGAGAAAGACACATACACAGATAGAAAGGTAATAAGAGCTGTAACAATGTGCTGAAACACAGGTCAATAAATACAAATATTATGCACAGGTCAATAAATATAAATATTATGCACAGGTCAATAAATATAAATATTAAGCATAAATAACTAATTAAGGATTAAATAAAATATATAAATAAAAATCAGTTTTAAATATCAGTGCCAGTGCTCCAAAAGGTAGGACTTCAGTTTGGTTTTAAAAGGGCATAATATCAAGTCAGCCCCAAAGAAGAACACATGGATCTTATTTAGAAATATGAAAACCTGTTCCTCCAGTTTGAATTCTGTATACATTTTTCTCTTGGTGGATAGAAGGCACGTTTTACAGGAATCATTAACCTAAATATTTTTCTCTAGCATAACCAACTGAGTTATACTCGCTCAATAGTACTCACAGCACTATCATCTTTAAAAATGTAGGATACAAATGAAAAAAACATTGGGGACCATTTTTAAGACGAACAGATCAACTAATTAATAAACTGGAACATTAACAACGAAAAATAGCTGTCTCTGATATTAAAAAAAATCACTTTTAGTAAGCTTTATATTGTACATTTTTAAATCATTTAAGAAAATATGTAGTCTTTTTCTTTTCAAAATGTAGTCATTTTATTTTTTGGGGAATTAAATTGTCATCTCCCTGAGCGACTTTGGGATGCTGTGCTCTGATAGTGAATAAGGAGCATCCAGTTCATGTCTAAGTGGCAGATTCCTTTAGTGATGAAGGGAACAGCATTGGATGCCATTTCTTGGGTAATGCAGCATAGTCAGTTGAAGAGTAGTACGATACCATTGTAAACATCTTGAATTGGATGCAAATTCCTGACACAGCAGAGTTTGGTGACTACATGAATATGGTGAAGTGTCGAATGAATGCCAATTTGGACCTTAAGTGACTGTTCTGACTTTTATGAATAAGCCACTTAATGTACATGTGTGTGCTAAATCCAGTGCCTCATGCAAGCAGAAAATTAGTAATTTTCTAATGCAGTTAGAAAAAAAATCACAGAAGAAAAACAAAAAATTAGAAAAAAAAATTACATACACAAAATTTAGTACACACAGGAAGTGCATGGAACTTCCTGTAATTTATGACCTTATAAACAACTAGTTCTGACAGCAGAACTTATCGCACCCATCACTCCATTTTCCTGTTTAAAAACACAATAATAATATTGAGCATCTGAATCAGCTGAAGAAAAACTGTAAAACATTTACTGTATATCAGCTGGGTCCTCATCAGAAACTGTCTTTGCCGCCTGTACACTCACATCAAACAAAAAAGTAACAATAGATTTAGCCCATAAACAAGGTATAAAAACATCAACAGCTGAATGTGATTACATTGATTTGCATATGCTCAAACCCATGAAGAAAATCCCTTGAATATTAAATATCTATAGATTTCAGGCCAGGCACTATATTAGTCATGGGAATATGCAAACAAGCCCACACCTGACACACAGATCAAATCTTATGAGACTAAATAATCTTAGGATTTGCATGAAATCAATAGTTTAGTGGAATAAATCAGGCTTCTGCATGACAACTTTTTTACTGCAGCCTCTAAACATCCCATATGCTACTAACAGCACAGCAAAAAATACTACTTCAGAAATGAAATGTTCTGCATATTTTCAGCATCGTGAATTAATGAGGTGTCTGTCCACTTGTTCAGAAAACTATTTATTTAAAGCAGAAATGTCTATCTTTATATATATATATATATATATATATATATATATATATATATATATATATATATTTATTGTAGGGATTCACTCACTTGCTGCTGTAATTCTTTCCCAATAAACGGGTATCCAGTCGATTTCTTTTCTTAAGAAATTGCATTTATTTACAAAATGAATCCAATAAAAGGCAAAAATAAAGAAAATATAACTCCAGCCTGGCTTGGCACAATAATGACATCCAATGAACAGCAGGGAGATACCTAGTTTCCTTTCTAGGCATATCTTTCTCCCACAACACGAACCTTTTAGTCTGTAACTCACTATTCACAGAGTCCCAGTAGTCTGCACCCTAAACACACTTTAGCACTGCTACTCCCACACACAGAGAGACCTTCTCTGTCTTTCTCTCTCACACTGAGAGAGAGACTCAGGGCCTTTTCTAGCAAACTGGTGCTTCTTTTTAACTAGTTTCTAACACCCAGGTGCTCTAAATTAGGTAAAACCT
>WMED01000722.1:0-11176 GCA_019650415.1 Pipa parva
AAGGCACAAGTCCATCCAGTTTAGCCTAAAAAAAGGCACAAGTCCATCCAGTTTAGCCTATTGTGTTTTTCATTTATCACACAGGGCTTTGTTTAATTAAATTTACTGAGAGTGAAAATAGTAGTACAAATAGAAATGATTGTGTCTGCCGATAAAAGGTTAGTCTTCTGACTATAACACTATTGTACCACAGGGAAAAGGAATATTACCTTTATTGCACATTGATAAATATGTCCCTAGGCTTGCATCTGTTTATACAGCAGGTAAAAGATAGCTGTTTTGAGAATAGTGTAACAAAAGCAAAAAGCAATAAAAAAAATCAGCAAGTCAATGAGCACATATTTGAAAGTACTGTGTAAAATTAACTGCTATGCCAATGCAAATAGGAATCTTTTTTGTTGTTTCTTGTTCTTTAAAGAGACACTAACACCTGTAAAAAAAAGTGCTTGTCCACTTAGTTTTTAACTACAAGTGTTAAAGTGACAGGTTTAGATTTACCGATTTTGCAGAATAGTCATAGCAATAAAAAAAAATAAAAAAAGACAGGCACTTGGAGCAGAGGCTCACAGCTAATTGTAGTACTTCCTCCTGTACTTCTGTGCAGGCTGTTACTTGTGTGCAGCATTTAAATTACTGCACTGTTTTAGGCAGCTTTTCTCAAGGTTTTTAGCCTCTCAGAGCTGCCTTGCACTAAGTAAAAGTAAATTTAAATTAGTTTCATATTGGGGGGGATGCTCAGTTAGTGAGCATAGCCATTGAAAAGGCGAGGGGGGGGGGGCTGGAATTAGCTGAAAACCTCTTATCCAAGTCTTTGTTTATTCTTCAGTTACTCCGACTATTCTGCAAAATACTGTATGTAAGCCTAAATCTGTAATTTTAACACTTTTACAACCTAATACAAGGTGGCCAATTAATAGAAAACTCCTTTGTTACAGGCTTTAGTGTCCTTTCATATCTGGCAGCCTATTAACATTGTACAAGATATTAAGCAATAATAATTTTATCATTATATTAAAAAATGCAATTAATGTTGCCAAAATCTTTATAAACAGCAAAGAGGACACCGTGCTAAACATTACTGCCAAAGTTATATGAAATAGTGTGACTGCACTGCATTTATACATACCATATACTGTATGTAAGCAACTTATTCACAGAAATGACAACAATGTTTGTCACTCCAGGTAGAACAGTGCCATTAAGAGAGAATCCATTCATTCCTAACCATATGAATTCTCCCAACTATGTTTTATTTTTTACCAATTATATTTTTCAGAAAACTAAAAATACATAAATGATCTCTAAACATGCACTGTCTTTGCTTTCCAAGAAGACTATGTTTATTTTCGGATTTTGAGGGCCTTATTGACTAAAGAATTAATTCACTTTTTAAATTCACCCCGCTACAACTAGAGTGGCATCGTCAAAATAGTTGTAAATTACTTATACTTATTGATGAAGCTGCATAATATGGCAAAGTAAGGTGAAGACTGTCATCCTCACCATTTCCTACTAACTGTATATAAGTGTATCTGTTACTGTCATCTTGTCCCTAGTTCATGTTTAATAGTAGACTAATTTAGTCACAGTTGCCATTGTTACTTTTGAATGAATAATCGCCTTATGCCACACTGGATCCCTGCAGTCAACCCCCCAACGCACCACTCTGATGTGACAGGAGAATTCGGAGCACTATGCTTTGTCGAATTTGCAACGGTGACAGACTTCGCTGCTTGGTTAATAGTGGAAGTATCGTTGCACATGCACACAAAGTGATGCAAAGTGTTCATTAAGATCGCAACACATTGCAGGGTTTGCTCAATAAGCGAACATAGGGATGTGGCAATCAAATGCCAATTCAGAGCTATATGCCACACTTTAACCCTTAGTCAATAAGGCCCTTACACTCTGGCTACAGTATAAAAAGTTGAGACTCTTTGTTTAAATTACATTTGGATGTTGTAGTATAGAAAATTATGGAAATGTTAGCTCGGCATATGCTTGCTGGTTGTATCTTTTGCTTGATAAATAATCCTTACATTAAAATGAAGGAATGATTGAAGATGATTTCTCATTTAGCATTCAGCATTTCAGTAAATAATTTGTAGTTATTAAATTGCTTGTTGTTTTCATTTTGCCAACTGGTGCTGCTTACTAATTTCACAAAAACAAAGCCTCTAGCAGAAAATTGTAATTAACATTAAATATTGCATACATTTGCTAAAGTCAATTTACCCCAGAAATTTGTATAATTTTGTATGCGAGTCCTTTAAAATCCAGGCTTGCTCCAGGTGATTTTTACATTATTTATATTACAATATGGGTATGATGCAAATTTTCAAGGTGATCTTCAAATTTAGTTTGGAATGAAACATTAAACAATCATTATGTAATTGCTCCAACAAGTATATAGAAATACAGTTAACTATAAAAATTTTCAGATCCAGTTTTTAAGCAATAGATTCATTTTAAAACCAACTATAGGGGAAATTAGTTCAGCTTTTATATTCTTATTTGTCTCAAACTGGTACCTCCATTTCCTATTTCCGTGTCACCTATGCTGTAAATGGACCATATTTCTAGCTAACTATTAGCTGAACTATTGACCTACCGTATTTGCCGGCGTATAAGACGACTGGGCGTATAAGACGACCCCCAACTTTTCCAGTTAAAATATAGAGTTTGGGATATACTCGCTGTATAAGACTACCCTCTTCCAATGCAAATCCTGCTTGTATTGGTCAGCTCTCCCTGCCTTCCCAACAATCCCTGTCTCCAAGATTATCAGAGCACCATCACACTGTGCTGCCCCTACAAGCCCTACCCTTTTCTCTCTCCTTACCTAGTTCCTCTGTTGCCCAGCTGTCTGTGCTGAGCGCTATAGCGTTTCCTCTCCCCAGCAATGATTAAACTTCCTGTCACTCACAGGAAGTTACATCAATGCTGGGGGATGAATGCTGTAGCGCTCAGCACAGACAACTGGGCACAGGAGGAGCTAGGTAAGGAGAGAAAAAAGTGATACCCGGTGTATAAGACGACCCCCAACTTTTCAAATGATTTTCAGGGGTTAAAAAGTAGTCTTATACGCCAGCAAATACAGTATTTGTTAAAGAGGAATGTGATTTAAAAGTGTTGTATGCTAATATAATCTGTGCAGTCATAAAACTGTATGAGTGTGTAAGCCTTGATGCTTTAACATAGAGCCATTGCTTCGCCACCTCATAGCTAGGCAATTCTGGGCTCCACACCTTACAGATGAGAATTCAGATTTATGTTTATTTGAATAAATCCAACACTGTGATTGTCAGATCAAGCAAAAATAGATATGAACAAATATAAAACAAATATGAATATTATATATTGCTTGATTTTTGACACTTTTTATGAACCTCCCTGTACGCTATAAACCTCAAACAATTTTGAATAAACAACATGTTCATATTTAATTTCAATGACTTGCATTGAATTTTAAAGATATTAACTGAAAATGTGTTTTAAAATATATGTCCCCCCATGTGTCACTTCCAACATTTTAGATTTGTATGTGACTGGGTAAAAAAAGAAAACAAGTGCTCTTTTGGGAGGAAAAAAGAGAAGGCTTCTAAGTAAGCATGAGGATGTTTCTAAATGTTTGAAATTGGCAGTAAAAACTTTTACAGGGCTGAATCCCGTGAAACAAAAAGAATCACAACTGACCTATTTGGGGCAACAATTAAGGACAGTTTCTATATTGGCAGGACAGATATCTGGGAACTCAGCCTTGCAATGAGAATTCTGAAATCCTGAAACCAATTGTCCTTTTTATGGAAGATCTCAGGATAGGCAGGGCAAGTTTGCATTGATGCTACACACAGGGCTAACCCTTTGTTTTTATACAAAACATGCTTTAAAGTCAAATTGTTCATAGAGGTAGTGGAACCCATTAAATTCCCTCCTCACAAGTTAACTGAGTGAGCTCTGTAGGGAAGAAGTATTATTTTCAGTTTTCACTTTCTAATGTCTTTTATAAAGTGAAATGGTTTTGAGATATGCTGGGGAACCACCAAACTTGTGGCAGGTATGTACAATGCATGGCTGAAGACTTTTGTCAATTAAAAAAAAAAAGTTTGCAAGGAGCATTCAGCTTTTCCTATTTCTTATAATAGGAAAGCCTTTGCAAAAGTCAGATTTTTTCACAGAGGTAATGAAACCCATCAAACATTCTTTGCTCATGTACATTGAGAATGTTTTGCAAAGCTGAAGAACTGAAGTTTGTGAAAAAGTGAACTTCTTCAGAAAGGTTTTGTGGCCCATTAAAATCGCACACACATGCACAGTGATTGAGGTCTACAAGGCTGAAATCTTTTATCAACTTACTGCTATTTCTTTCTTTTTTTAATTAGTAATTCAAAGGGGGTTTTTAGCTAAGCACTTAGCATGACAGCAAGACTGTGACTTTAGCTCCCCTTTCAAACTTACTAAAAAAGGTCCATGCAGTATATGGTTTTTGTTTAGGATAGAGAGGGAACTCCAGGAAAAAATATTGGGCTTTCCCTGTTGAAACAGGAGATCATTAAGCAGTGGAATAGTCAACCCTAGATATCTTAAAATGACTTATAGCATAGCAGCAAGCCATAAGGCCTACACATAAATCCTCAATATAAACTTTGTTAAGGTTATAGTGCTCTACAAACTCCTCTAGCCATTTAATACAGTTTTATTGGAAATAACCTCTGTTGTTTCTAGCCTGAATCAGCTTATCGTATTCACTTCTTTCTTTATGAACCCAGGACCCCAGCAAAATAAAAACATTGCACAGTTATGAATACCACCCAGAAACAATGCTGGACCTTATGTCCAAACCATATCTAGCCTCATCCTGGCTTACATCCCAAGAAATGCAAGTAACTCCTTGCTTAAATGTTGGCAGGAGAATCCAATGCTCCTTCACCCCCTCCAACTTATTTAAAATCCAGTCTCGATTAAGTGCAATTAAGAAACTAAAGTTTGTGGCCAAATGTAATGTTTCTGCGATACAGGCCTCCTCTTGGCAGAATATATGACCTGGTCTGAAAAGGACAGAAATATCCATTACCTCCCATATGACACCTACATATACTCTACATCTGTCTCTATAAATGCTGATGAACTATTTTGCTAAAAAAAAAGGGAGATAAAATAATGTTTTACACTCAATAAAACATTAATTAGATTATTGACATTCAATTCTATTTGGCATATAGTTTTTTCTGTTCAATAAAATTTCTTAGCTTCTGCTTGTTTAAACAAAAGCATTAATATCTAATCTAAAAGGTTTAGAATTGACTGTGCTTGAGAAGAGCAGCAATGCTTTGCATGTTCTTGATGCAATATTTTACAATGTACTATTATTTTACTTGAAAAATACTAGAATTAACTAATTAAACATGCTGGAGATTTAGTTTAAGCAAAACAAAATAAACAATGAGTTGAAACTTTTGATATATTCTTAATAAAAATGCTAAAGTGCTCATGAAAACAGAAATACCACATAGTCAGCAATTTTTACGGGTCTCATTGGAATACTATGAAAACCCTTTTCCATTAGGTTTTAACTGCTTTAGCAGAACCACAACACACTTACTGAAATTAAGTTAATTTGTATGTTAATTAATCAGCTCAACAGAATGAGCCAAAATCGGATTGCTAATGGATTAAGGATGTGGCTGTTGTGAAGACAAGTAATTGGATAATGAGTCTTACCTTTTACATTCACTGGGATTTGCTTTTCAGAAATGAACTAACATAAGAGCAAATCCTACTGCATGTCATACAAGTGCCTCCCAGATCTTGATACTAAGGCTGGGTTTACACTGGCTGATTTTCAGCTGAGTTCAAAAAACAGTATCCATTATTTCCTGTGGGATGATCCACACAGACTATTGTGTTTTGCACTATAGACGATAAATAGCCTAATTAAAAAAAAATGAGCTGAAAATCAGCTTGCGTGAACCCAGCCTAAATGAAATTATGATGCTGCTTTGCCAAAACAGGTGATGGTTAAATTATAAAATCTCCCATGCAGATGCTCTGCCGGAATAAAAGACTTTCAGATTAGTTCATTTTTATGGGTTTTTTTGTGGCATTAATTAGTGAGGGGTGTTAAGAGAATAGAAATTGAATAGAATGCGCCTTCGAAAACAGTTTAAAATCTCATAGCAGATCAGCTCCAACGCATTTCACCCTATTTGGCCTTCCTCAGGGAATAACAGAAATGCAATACTACATAAAATCTGAATGTAAAAGCCTTTAAGTGGCTGGATGTAGTATTACATTCTATTACTTTCTGAGGAAGTCAAAATACGGTGAAACATGTTGGAGCTGATCTGCTATGAGATTTTAAGATGTTTTCCAAAGCTGCAATGTCATTTGCCTAAAATGTGAGTGCATCTATTTTATTCCTATATTAAAGTTTGTTTAAATTATCTACACTATTCAAGTTCTCTTTTTACCAAGTACCGCTTCTTCTGTGACTAATGCAAGCAATATGGAAGCTACTGGCACTACGGGATATTAAAGGCAAAGTACAAGAAACTACAATGCATTCTAATTGTATTATAAATGTCAGAGTGACAAACTTACTACACCATATTAAGCTTCTCTTTAAAGGGCAGCGCACTTCCTCTGCATTTTTTTGATTCGTATGACAACTCGTGGGTCTAAGAGCTTCTGTTGAATACCCATACAATGTACCCTGACTGTACAATGAATATCAAAACTTTTTGAACGGGAGAAATTCTGGTTGATAAAACCCCAATCAAAAGAAACTACTATAGGTCAAGTAAAATGTTTTTCCAAATACGCACATTCAATATTGTCATAGCTGTGGTTTTATCGTGTTTTAAAAAAAATGGAAACACTTTTCATTTAAAAATAAGGTCAAACATTCTTTGTTGATATTTTGAAGCCTTTACATCAACACAAGCTGTATTTTTTATAAGGGTATAAAGAGGTTTGAAATCCACTATATATTCATTGATTAACATGTAAAAAAATATCAGTGTCCAGATAGAAAAATGGGTATCAACCTTCTTATTCTTTGTTTGAAAGCAGCTGAAAAATGTTGAGTAGAACATATCAGTGATATTAATATTAGCAATTAAAATAGGAACAGAATAATTCAATAAATGCTTTAAGCAATCTAGTTAAAGGGCACTTTTCATAGTAAAAATCTTTACCTTGAATGTAAAACAACATGTATTGTTTAACAAGGTGGATCTAAATTTGAAATGGAATGAATAAAATTATTTTACAACTGGAGTTGTTTTATGGGCTTGCACAGAGTAAGGGGGTAATTCATCAAGAAGCGAAGTGAGCTACGATGTGTTCGGCTCACTTCGCTAATAGTAGTATGCGCATGCTGATGTCCTGTACGCGGACATTAGCATGCACATTAAAGGGATTCCTGTCTCGTCAAGAACAAAAGAGTTGCCTCGCCGAGACAGGAATCCCTTTAATGCGCATGCTGATGTCCGCGTACAGGACATCAGCATGTGCATACTACTATTAGCGAAGTGAGCCGAACACATCGTAGTTCACTTCGCTGCTTGATGAATTACCCCCTAAGTGTCTATCCCTTTCCCTAAGGCCAGGGCCAAACTAGCTACTTTGTAGTTGAGCTCATTTTAATCATACTCATTATTACCTCTGGTGCAAAAAAAAAGTAGGCTATGTAGTTCATCCCATAAGAAACAGTGATTACTACTTTTCAGCTCAGCTAGAAAGTAGTCACTGTGGCCCTAGCCTAACAATACGCAACATTACTAACTTGCTTTACGCCATTATCTTTCTTATGGTGCCTTAATCTGAAAACCATTTTTTCTATCATTAAATGGTAAGTAAACCCTATCTAGAAAGAGAGCCCCATTAAACTATTATCAAAAAAAAAATTATTAATTAAATCTTGACCCACCTCTTCGGCAGAAATCAATATCCCTCTGTAACGCTTATCACTTCCTGAATGACTTTCCTGCTAGTATGTAACCACACCCCCTCCCCTCCCTGACTTCCACTGTGCAGAGCTGAACGCACAAGTGGTTGGAGAGCTTCTCTATGCGCATGATCAGGGATAGGAGCAGACTTTACATAAAGAGAAGGGAAAGCGTGCACCCTTCATTCCTTTGAGGTGCATTCAGGAGATCGGAAGGAGGCATGTTCACAGCATACTTGCCAACTGGCCGCAGGTAATAAATATATATACCTCCTATAGCATTGCAAGTAAGAATTTTGAAATCATATCATCAGCTCTGTGTGTTTGTTTGCATCTGTGTTTGTTTCTGCATGTGTGTGGTTGTGTCTGCACACAATTTGCAAGCAGAGAGGTGCACTCTCGAATCCTCACAAGAATAAGCCCTCTAAATAATTGGATGATGTCACTCGGGGCAGGGCTTATCAGCACTATACAGGAAGTGCTTGTACATAGTTTGGCTGGAGGAGCAGGGCTGTTTGAATAAGAGGTAAGAACTACTGATTCAAAAATATTTTTTATATTTTTTAATGTTTAAGTTGGGTTTCTATCTCAAATATATGTAACATTTTGTCCAGACTTTCCATAGCTTTTAAAGTATGTAAAGCTAATATCAATTATGAGTAATATTAATAAAATTTCAGGCTACTTGTCTAGCTTATAGTGAAGAAAGCAGTTACTGTTCCGAGGCTGAAACACCACTAAATACACACTGTACACAAGTAGTAAGGATATAACATTTTTTAAATTATTAAAAAGATGGAAATCATTTTCTAACTGTACTCATAATTTTGAGACACAACTAGAAAAAAATTATGGATTTGGTTAAGTTTGCATGTTTTCTACTGCCAAGTGACTTTATAAGCAAAAAACAGTCGCATACATGCCCATATTCTCGTCCATTCGCGACTTCTCCAACTCCGCTTATTCAACAATCTCTGTGATGTGATGAATTCGTGACCAGTTCTGATGCCTACTCCAGTCGCTGACTTACAGAGCTCTTTGCATCAATTTGCGTGCATGTGCACAGGTAATTTGGCTATTCAGCATGTGACGAAGTCTGTCAAAGGGGCGGATTCTGCAGTGCGTACTGCTCCGAATTCACCTGTTTGCCTTCGCCAAATCAGAGTGGTGAATTGAGGGGTTTGATGGCAGGGCTCCAGTGTTGCATAAGGAGACTATTCATTCAAAAGTAACAATGGCGACTGTGACTAAATTAGTCTACTATTAAACATGAACTAGGCACAAGGTGACATATAAAAATAAGTAATTTTCACTTATATACAGTATAGTTAGTGGGATATGATGAGACTGACATCACTGCCCTTCACTGGAAGATTCTCCTCATTCCGCTTGACTTCTCATCCTACTATTGTGCAACTGACTACTTCATGCAACACATGCAGTGGCGTCTGATGCTGTCTGCTGCTTCATGAATAAAAAGTGAATCTGCAACTTCCTAATCGTATTGACAAGAACAGACGCAGAATCACTATGCAAGGCGAATTCTGACTTTGATGAATAACCACCCATATCAGTGGGGGAGTAACTATTATGATAATCCTCTTATTAAAATGTCTTAAAAAATCATTATCCATTGTATAATTACATCCAAACATAAAGGGACACATATTTAGAAGGGTGAACTCGCATGTCAAAATCACTTTGCTACAATTCAAGGTATTTTGCCAAAAGCAGACACAAATTCACTTCTCAGTATTGACTAAATGGCAAATACATTTGTTGAACAGGAGAACAGCGTCGAATGCTGTTGGATGCGTAGTGTGGCATAGTCAGTCAGATAGAAGTAGGATGAAAAGTCATGCGGAGTGAGGTGAATTCGCCAAGTCCCACTAATTTGATTCTGTTTCTATGTCACCTTGTCCCTAGGTCATGTTGTCATTTAATCACACTCACCATTGTCACTTTTGAATGAATAGTCGTCTTATGCAGCACTGGAACCCTGCCATCTACCTCCCCAATTCACCACTTTGAAATGGTAAAGTCAAACAGGTGAATTTGAAGCAGTTCACCTAGTCACATTCACAACTTTGCACCACTCCTCTGCTTAGTCTGTAGTAGATGTACTTATGCACACACACAAAAAAATGCAAAAGAGCTCCATAAGTTAGCTGCTATTGTAGACAGCCGATTTGGTCACGTTTTCCCACTTCACAGAGTTTGCTCAATAAGTGAGCATGGGGAAGTGGAAAATAGATGTGAATTCATAGCTCTACACAACTATTAAGACTTCTCAGAATAAGTCTCAAAATGTTTGCTGCTATTTGACCATTTAGAACACAAAGTGAAAAAACTAGCACATGAACAGATTTTGAAAGCAACTGTACAACTGTGTTATTAAGCTGACATTTCTCTGCTCTTACTATATGTTCAAGAACCTTTTAATGAAGAATATGATGTTGATAATGTGTTGTTAATGCACATAACCACATAATTTCATTGTCAGAATGTCTATATACTACCCCTTAATAAAAAATGTCTTTTGTATTGGAAACTGAATATTATTACACTACCTTGAAAATAGAGTACAAATGAAATCTCATTGTCTTGCAAAACAAAACAAAAAAAGACAAATACTCTCAGTGCTTTTACCTGTATGGAATGGATATTAACTATGAAAGAGATGTGCAACACAGCCTTAAATTGCAATTTATAGAATTCAAAAGACATTTCTTTTATTCAGTGTTCGTCCCACCAAACATAAATAGCTTCAGCTCTTTTGTCTGGGTACATGACAGTCCTATAGTTAGGACCATTACATGGATTGTTTTCCTGATTGCTTTGCAGAGTTCCTCCAAGGTCAGACTGGTTCAAAAGAGGACCAGTAGACACGTGGACCCATGTTGCATCAGTCTGATAATGAGTTACTCAAAGGCCAATATGTATAGTAGTAGGTGGGTAGTAAATGTTTACTTTTGAAGACAGATTGCCACTGGCACAGGTCCAACCTGTTGGTGAGTTAAAAAATAACATGATTCTAGCCAGTGTGAAGAGCTTAATTTCTTTCAGTAGCAAAAAAGTAGAATATAGAAAGATACAAATATAAATAAAATATCTTATTGACTTTAATTTCCCTTTAAGGAAAGGTTTTTAGCTTGCTTTCCTTGGATTATCTAACCAGATTGACTATAGTTCCCCTTTTAAGGAAAAGGTTTTTAGGGTTTTTAGGGG
>WMED01000722.1:11243-23985 GCA_019650415.1 Pipa parva
AGATGTAAAGTTAACTTGATTGGGGTATATCAAAAAATGGTCAGAGGCATTCAGCAAGGATCTTAAAATAAAGTTTACCTTTTATGTTAAGGAGTAATATATCTATAACTGGTGAACTGGGATGGATCATTACCTGGTTTCTGTTTTAATGTGACATAGGTTTCCTAGAAAGATTGTGTGGGTTGGGTTAAGACATTGATGTTGAGTGCTGCCAATGGGATGAAGGAAATGTTATTTCAGAGGTGTTTGTAAAATTTGGGGGTAAAGCACTTCTGTGTTCACTGATCTCAAAATACAGTCTAAAAGTAGTTTTTTAAATTTAGTGTGGCCACTATTAACAAAACACCTATCAAGGATGTCCACTGTCATTTTGCTTAACTATGCTTGGGAAATATGAAAATGTAAATACTGAAAACTTAAAAACAGTTTTATGGGCAGATGATCGTTTTATAATAAAACTGGCAATTTCCTATTGAACAGATTTCCTATATTGAAAACTACTACTTTCCATGAGGATCCCAAAATAATCATCCAGTGCAATAGATAAACCCAATAATGTAGTGGGTGCTATGGGTAAAAATTAGCTGATAGCAAGCCAAAGAAACAAAGAAGCACAATTTGTGCTGTATAAGCATAATAACAGAGCAAGGAAACATCCAAAGCATTTATTACAGTTGCAATTGGCAAATAACAAATATTCAGCATTTAGTATTTTGAATCATTCTCAGGCAAAAGTCTGAGAATAAGTAATCAGGGGTGCTGTGTATGGCTATCCAGTAACAAAGCTGCATAGACTAAGATATAATTTAACATTTCTTGACAACATATTTGGTATTTACCAATATGGATTCTGAAGATCAGCATTGCTCAAATAATATATTCAGATTCTTTTTTTCTGTGAATCAGAAACAGTGATATAACAACTACTGAAAGAGATCATTTAGTTCTAGTATCACATTGAGTGCTTGGTGCGCAAACAAATTTCTCAGACGATGCTCCCTCATGTGCTTTGCCACATAAGATATTTGCTGAAGGAAATTTGTCCATGACAGATTATTCTTTAACTGGCAGTTGTAAACTTTACTTATGATTTCCTGCTGCACAATTAGAATAAAATGTGTACTAAAACATCTGTTTTCTTATTAGTGAAAATTAATTTAAGCATTTACCAGTCTGTAGGGAAATTTCATTAAAATCAAAAAGAGAAACACCAAACTTGCCCAGGTGATTTCAAATTCCTGAACATTATTTTGTAAAATAAACTACTCCATCTTTACTGTTCCATATCTCTTTCTAATTTCTTACACAGGTGTACTTATTAAACGTACTATACATATATAATTTAATATTTTCATTACAATGGTGGATATTTCTAAAAGTCAAAATTTTCTTTGGACTGGTTAATGCTAGTGAAATAGTGGTAATATATCAACATCACCATTTCTGCCTATTTTTAAAGCTATTAAGTTAATTTTCCCCACCCCAAAACTGTTCACCTGCATTAGGCTGGCAAAACCCATTATTCCCTAGGTGGTTGGTCCTGTCACTTAGCCCCAATCGTATTAGTTTTTTTCAAAATGTATTCAAATTTTTTTTAAAAAGAATGTATTATTCAAAAAATAATATTGCTAGGATATAGAAGGGGAACCTCACTGAAAACAACAAAGTGTGCCAGCTTCAACTGATCAATATTTGTTGATATCGATCTTTTTTCTATCTCTGATTTCTTTAAAATCCTAAAATAAAAATCAGCGGAATTGAAAAGTCCAGTGAAATTAAAAATAATTTTGCAAATTATCAATACACAGTGAAATGAGTCAATGAAGATCAAAATTGGCTTTATATAGGTTTTATTAGCTTTATCACCCAATGTGTTAGTTACTGTATACTAATCCAATATAAATGTATGGCTTCCTCATCAACAAGACATATTCCACAAAAGATAGCTTTAAAAATAATTTTTTTAATTAATCTGGAAGGCAGGTACAGTAAGTTTATTAAAATAGTAACAATGCCAAGCCAAGGAAACTATATACCTGTAAGTTTTCTGTACTGCCTAAGATGCTTGAAAGTATCTTAAATGATTATATTCAAGAATCCTTTGAGGAGAATATTGTAAAGTAGTACAGGTAGATGATAAATGGGGCATGGGTGGTATGTACTTTTTAGATATTGTCTTCTTGGATTTTGATTAGGTTTTTGATGGAGAGTCACATACTGTATCACTAACTGTATAAACCAATGTAAAATGGTCTTGAAATGTTTACACGTACATACAAGTGAAAGGGTCATGACGGAATGGTTTGGAGAGATCAAGTTCTCAATAGCCTGTGCTTTTGCTGTCTTATATTTAAAAGGGGCTTGCATTGTAACAACTTCTGTTTAATAGTCTTTTAATAAAATTAGCATTCAAAGCAATGTAACTGTGCTTATGGATGGAAAAAACGATTCCAAGCAATAGATTCCAATTCCAAGCACTAATCCAATCAAACAGATTGATCAGCTCATTGTCAGATGATATTCAATGAAAATGAATACAATATGGTTCAACTAAGATTTCTAAAATTGCAATTTTTAATATCTCTACAGAAAAGACAGCTGGAGAAGGCTATACCTGCCTAGCTTGAGTTAATATTTATAAAATAACTTTTTAAAAAACTCACACATAAAATCTAACATTTAAAAAATGGAAACCATTTGTGTGTTTAAATCTGTATTAAATTTAATAAACAACATGGCTAATATACCAAGGGATCACAGATCACAATGCCAGCTGTATTTGTTAAAGAGTCACAGCTGCTAAATCATTTTGCCCTTTGGCTGCTCTTAATGGTTGCACACAAAGGTTGTTATGTCAAACCATATCCACATGTGGAAGACCTATCTACCCTTAGAGGCATATTATTTAAACCAGAAGGACTTTGCACATAATTCATAAAAAATCATGGCAACTGAACAAAGCAGGTTAAAAAACAATCCTCAATGACACTTTGCATAGGTACAGGAGACTAAGAGACTTCTACAATAATGTACTCTAAGCAAAGGGTTTAGTCATTCACCTCCCCGCCAAATGAATTTTACAATCAAATTTCCCTACACAATCACACACAAAGTATGACCAAATTGGTCAGATTCCAATAAATGTACTGATACATCTTTAGACATGGAATCTGAAACATGTGGAGGAAACCACACAAGCATGAGAAAACATATGATCTTCTTGCAGAAGATGCCCTGGGTGCAAAGGTAAGCCTTAAAGGAGGAAACTTGTATGCTATTTGTGTACTGTGTTTGGTCCTATTTAAGATGTGTAAGTTTATTTTATTTTCACAGGCTTTAATTTCATTTCTTGCTATTAGCTTCACAGCCTCTGTACATCATTGTCCAGTTGTTCCATACACAGAACAATTAAAATAAATACATAGCTGGAACACATGCTGTTTTATGCACTAAAACTTTGTTTATTACTTCACAACATGTTTCTGGTGACCCTTTGTCAAGTGTCAGTGGTATGATGATCAGATACACATGCTGATGATGTCATTGGACAGATTAGGAATAAAAACTTATCTTTTTTATCACAAACACATCTTTGTCAGTACAGATGATACTTTTGGATATCATTTGGTATCATTGTCTGCCAATTTGATGTAAAAAGATCAGAGCTATGAAACAAATGTTGCCTTATGTGTTTAGATCTAGGTTTCTCAATAATGCACAAAAGAAAAAGCTATAGAAACCAGATTCCTTTCCCTTGAAGGAAATGATGTGAAAGCTTTATTTGCCAAACAGAGGGTTTACTGGGGACAAGAGGTAACTCTTTATTAATGATTTTTTAATCATTAGCAATGTAAGGAGTTTTTTCTATGTGAGAGGAAAAAAAATCAACAAATTTTACCAATACAGTATATAGTAATGTTTTGTTCTAAAACATTATTCTTATTCATATGATTTTGTATCAGCTTATTTTAGAAATAATTAGGACAAAGCACTATTAAAAAAGCAAAAGACTGGGAGGTTTTCAAATTTTTTCACACAACTTTGTGCTTCGTGTGACTTTTTCAAAGGCAAGTTTTTCTGCTGCGTATTTTAAGCGTCAAATTTTGTTACTGCAACTGTTTTGATAACAACCAATTTGTTATAAAGTGGCGATTGCATTTTTTTGCTAACAAAAAGATCAATAACGGAAAAAAACCGCTGTGCTAAAATTACCGCATTTTACATTCGTTTCAATGGACTGTCTTTTCAATTGTGACTATTTTTGATATCAGATCCTTTTTTCGTCAGGGAAAATTTTTTATCATTGTACAACCATCTCCCATAGAGAATAATGAGTTTTTGCCACCTTCAAACTAGCAAATATTTAATTGGCAACAAAATTTGTCTTATGGGGCTTAAAAAAGTAACGATCCTTGTGCACCTTGGAGTAAAGAAGGCACGTCTGTTTACCTCTAAAACACAAATACTAATGTGAAAAAGTCTGATAGTATTTCATTTATCTCTTGATATTATTTAAGAAGCAGGCACTTTGGGGGGAATTCACCAAGCTCTGAAGTGAGGCGCGTAGTGTTCGCCTCACTTCGGAAAAACTGAAATGCGCATGCTGATGTCCTGCATGCGGACATCAGCACACGCATTAAAGGGATTCCCCTCCCGGCGAGAAGACTCGCCGCGTGCAGGACATCAGCATGCACATTAAAGGGATTCCCCTCCCAGTGAGACCATGCGAGTCTCCTCACCGGGAGGGGAATCCCTTTAATGCGCTCACTGATGCCCGTGTGCAGGACATCAGCATGCGCATTTCAGTTGTTCCGAAGTGTGGCGAACACTACGCGCCTCACTTCGGAGCTTGGTGAATTCCCCCCTTTGAGTCTATTATCAGTAATTATTGACTCATTTTGCAGAGTGTTAAGAACTGTGGTTAAATATTTCATAAAAATCTTTTTTTTTCTTTGGTACACAAATAGATAGCACTATCAAAGATAAATACTGTTCCACAGAAATTAAAACTATTCCCCTTAAAGAAACAAATAACACACAATCAGAGGCACTTTTCCTTGTTAAAACTGCAGTTGTTGAAGCTGAATTCTAAAAAGCACCAATACAACACATCTGCAATAAGTAAACAATATTCCAGTTAAGACGTACATATCCTGTACCACCATGTTTGTCATTGATTATCATGAATTTCTATGCAGAACATGCTATTTGGGGAAAAAAAAACATATGTCTTGTGCAGATTAGATTTCAAGAACACAAAACAGACATTAGATATTTCACCCTTGATAGTAAGTTTGATACCTTTGTTTCACTTTGTAGCACTTACACATACAGCAAAACAGTTGTGGTGACAGATTTTGTAAGATACCTGTTCCACAGAGATGAGAGGGCAGGAAAAGGATACTACTTGAGAGGAAGACAAATGGATATGGGAGCTTGACACCATGTCACCAAATCAATATCATATCATGCTGACGGTTCTGGTTGTAGATTGTTTGCAAGTTCTAGACCTTACCATATTTATCCTTCTTTTTACTCAAGGCTTTCCATAGCAATTGGATCTGCTGCTGTTCAATAGTAAAACACTATATATATCCACTATCTTTCAGTTATTGCAAAATTTAGATACGTTATTTTGTTTCCTAGGTACAAAAATTTGTTCCTGTGATCCTGATACTAGGGCTTATTTTTTAGCTAAACTAATTGTATCAGTAGCTCAAGATTTGTTTTTGTTTTTATAAGCAGATAGGCTGTAATTCCCCTGTAATTACAGTAATCAAATTATGAATAATTTCTTATAAAAATACAGTGGTACCTTGAGATACGAATTTAATTCGTTCCGTGACCGAGATTGTAACTCAAGATACTGTAGTTCGAATCTCAAACCAATTATCCCTTTTTAAAATAATACAAATGAAATGAATCCTTTACGGCCCCAACAGTTCGTATCTCAAATTTCAGCTCGTATCTCAAATAGGAAAACGGTCCGAATCGCAACTCGTACAGTATCTCAAGAAATTCGTATGCCAAGCTGTTCGTATCTCGAGGTACCACTGTATGTTTGTATTTTATATATATATATTTATTGGCAGTGCTTTTTTTTCACCGGTACGCGGTAGTACGGCGTACTGGAAAATCTGAAGACTGAAGACAGCATTAAGACAGCCAGCAAAGGCTGCTCCGGGGCAGCATTAAGACAGCCAGCCAAGGCTGCTCCGGAGGCAGCATTAAGATAGCCAGTTAAGACTACTCCGAAGGCAGCATTAAAACAGCCAGTAAAGGCTGCTCCAGAGGCAGAAGTAAGACAGCCAGCAAAGGCTGCTCCAGAGGCAGCATTAAAACATCCAGCAAAGGCTGCTCCGGAGGCAGGATTAAAAAATTCAGCTGCGCTGCTCTGGAGGCAGCACTAACAAAGGCAAGCACCTCCAAACAACTCTGCCGAATGCATTGACAACACTAGTAGTGTAGTGACAGGCTGTACAGTACACTACACTACACTACACTACACAGGCTGTACTCGACGTTGACATATATCCGGTTGGGAGGTCGCAGGTTTTGTTTCATGAAACTTGTAGTCTATGGATAAAATAACGCACTATTTCTCAGGCATTGCGGCTCCGGCACGCAAAAGACCCCACCAGGTGATCAGCCATTGACAGAAACAGTAAAGAACGAACTTGAGACGTTGTGGCTGATGAAAATTTGGTTGAAATTTGGCGTTTCTTATAGAATACAGACTAGGTAAATCTGTTAAGGAATACGAAAACCATATTTTGCAAGTGAAAAAAACATTTATACAGTATTAGTCATTTTTTATTTTTCTTTTAGAATCTGAATTCCATAGTTTTTGAGTGAAATAAGCATACAGATTACAGGACTGAATAATGAGAAATTAATCAGAAATGTGTACCAGCAAATATTTTTTTACAAAAAAATCACTGTATCTATGATATAGACTTTATTTACTATATGGACTCTGAGAGGGGCTTTACTTTTAGGGAAAGGATAGTGGGCACTTATAGTAAGGGGAATTACCTGCTATTTCTGAGTGCTGGTCGTGGTGCTTAAAATACAACAGCCTAAACCATTTCATAATATGATCATTAAAGAATCAGTTAAAAGTATAGGGTGAGTCCTGTGATTGCATCACACTGTGTCTACTTCATTACAATTTGATTCTAGTGTATGGAGAGGGAGGATTTTTGAAATGTCTATAACACATAATCTATTCACCAGATGAGATATTCTGCCCCAGAGCATGCACCCATGACAAACTCTGTTTTATTTACGAGGTTTTATCCCAAGATTTGATTGAATCATATTTTTAATATTGGAGCTTTGTGTTTCTGTTTGTTTTTCACATTTATGAATTAAGAATGAATGCCCCTGAATATTGCAATGTTCCTTAAAATGCTACTTAGTTATTTATGAATATGCTATGTCTGTGCTGTTTAAAGGTTCATGAACAGATACATGATATCGCTCCCCTAAGATCATATTTGGATTGACTTAATATGCATTTGAAGCAATAAGAATTATTTCAAAAACAAATAAAGACAAACTGATCAGTATTGATTGATGACCCTAACCTTGCATAAAGTGCTACTAACAACAACACTATAATATCAGTGAAAAATAGTTTTGTCCCACTGGTAATCGTTACCAAACAATACTGAACTTATTCTCCATCCTAATATTTTTAATGATATTTGTAATTATGATCTAATATACTCTTGTCTATTTTTTCACCTCAACAATCACTAATATGAACTGGTGCCTAGATGGTAGTATATCTGATCCTAGCAAAAGCAGTTGGTTTGAATGGCTAGTAGGACACAATTAAAATAATCATTAGAATAATAAATAACAGCTTGACACGAAGGCAGTAGAGGAAACTAAAATGTAAGTTACAAATATTCTGAAACATTAAATAAGAAATGCTTATTACTTACTTTTAGGTGAACCTAGAATATGCTGTTGAGAGCTGTAAAGTTACATATTGTCAGCTGCATTCTTAGTTCTTTAAAGCTGTATGAAGTGGGACATATAATTTTTCAACCAGTACTAGAGTATCTTTACATGTTTAGCTACAGTATCTGCAGACAAAAGTGACAAGTCAGTAGCAGCATGATTATATGTCCAGTAACACCAGAAAGTAGATTTGTTTTATTTAAAGGAACAGTCATTCCAAATAAAAAAAAAAAAAATACATTTTATTATTTAGGCTTATTAACAACTTTTTTCCAATGTGATTTATTATCAATTTTTAAAAAAAAGTTACATTTCTTACCTGTAAAGAAGAGCTATACAGCACTTCTGTGTTGCATTCTCCGGCCTGAAACAGCGCCGGCGAATCTATGGTGTCCTGAACAGGAGACAGCTGTCAGGAGGCATTCCGCTGACTGACACTCCGCTGACTGACATTCTGGTCCACATTGGCATTTCCTAGAACTGACAGGAAGAGCATGTCATCAATGCGTCCTTCCTGTATGACGTGCACGCTCTTTTTGTTAGTCGGTGCTGTTTCAGACTGGGGAATGCAACACGGAAGTGCTGCATAGCACTTCTTTACAGGTAAGCAATCTAACTTTTTTAAAAAAACTTGATAATAAATTGTATTGGCAAAAAGGGGTTAAAGTGTTCCTGTCAAACTCTAATACTAGTTTAGGTTCTACTAATGAAATAAATGTTTTTGTAAAAATATATGTATTTAAAAAAAATGTACCTTTAAACAGCGTTTCTCTCATAACAGTGTTTCTGTCTGTCATCTTCCCTGTCAGCCTGCCTTTTCTTTCCCAAGTTGGGTGGGTGGGGCTAAATGATGATTGACATTATAGCTTCTCCAATCAGATCCCTTCTAGATTGTGATTTAAGGAATCTGACTGGAGGATCTATAATGTCAATCATTATTTTGTCTCGCCCACCCAACAAGGTGACAGAGAGAAACTTTGTTTAAAGGTACATTTTTCTGTTTCTCCTAACATACAGTGGAATGCTTGCCTCCCTTATTAAGTCTTTGGCTTATCATATTGGGAAAATAACACTATCTAAAGGAAATATTTAAATATGTTATAATATTATTTGTTTTGTTCTCTTTGTAAAGAATTTAACATTTACCACTCTTGGCCTCATTTGGCCTCCATATATGTCATGAAATTATAATAATGAATCTTATAATCAGTGAAATCTATATAGTGTGATCCATGCTCTCCATAACCACATCTAAAGCTTTGTTTCACATCTCTAGCTTTGTGAGCAATGTAAGCTAAAAGGACTGCAAGAATCCTTTCTTTTTTTTATAGTGGTTGCAATGTTTTTTTTCCAATTTATTGTCTGATACTGCAGAAAAGGTTTAATAAATAAAATTAAATACCAAGGTATTGATCGAATTGTCAAATTCACCTCACTCTACATGACTTCTCATCCTACCTCTATCTGCCTGATTACGCCACACTACACATCCGACACCGTTTGCCACTGTCCACCTGTAAAACAAGTATATTAGCAAGCTTAGTCAATGGTGAGAAGCGAATTTGTGACTATTTTGGTAGTGTGACTTGAATTGTAGGGAAATTAATTCAACAGGTGAATTCAGACTTTAGTCAATCTGGCTCATAGAGCTGTAGATTCATGCTTGAGATAACAGTTAAAAATACGCAATTATATATTAAATCCTACTATTTCTATAAAAGTTATACTAGATTCTGCTCCACTTCCTCTTCTGGGGCTGGCTTAGGTCATCCGTACCCATTTACTTCACCCAAATCAGAGTAGAAAACTGTACATTTTTTTTTTGTGCATCAATATCACTTTTCAATCAACAGGTGGTGCTGTGTATTGAACAAGTACTATACACTATTGACCTACATTAGGGTCACACAGTACCATCTGTTAAACAAAAAGTAACATTGCAGCCTAAAACAATTGATACCATGCTGAAGCAGCAGAGGAAGGTTTTGGCTTTCACACAGGTAGATACAACAATGTTCATTTCTAAAAACAAATGCAAGGGGAAGAAGCTCCAGATAGAAATTTAATAACCTACCATGTCTAGAAAAGAGCAAAACCGGTTTTAATCTGGACAGAAGATTTAAATGATTAATATGCTCAAAAACCGAAGCCTTTTTCAAAGCCCTGAATATTGTGATATCATTTTTATAAGTATAATATTTTGAATAATATCAGTCATTATGTTAAAAATTATCATAATAATAGTTTATTGTAATAATGCATGTTTTAGTACAAAACTAAATTAACTGTCATTAAAGTTAAGCTAAACCTTGTATCTGAGTACACTTTTCTTTATAGTCAGCCTAGCTAAATGGCATTTTATATCAAAAATATGAAAGACCAGACATGATAGACTTGCATTAGGGCTTATAGTTTATGGCAGGTTAAAAACTCTTGCATGGATTTAAAGCATGAAAATTGTACTAGCAGGATGGTTTTGAAATGACCAGATTTTTGCTTTAATGAGAACCTCAGCTTTGCTAAATGCTTGAATAAAAGGGATTAACTTTCTTTTTTTTTTCAACTATTTTTTAGACTTTAAACGTTAATGAATTTGGTTTCTCTGTGTATATGTACATATCACTGTTTAAATTTTATAAAAGTAACTTGGGACTATATAATTGAAATGTGTAAAGCTTTAACTGCATTTAATAGAAATTCATGTTTTATCAGTAAGTAAAATGACTTTGATTTATGTAAAGCTTAGAGAAAGCCACTGTGTCTCTTTGTGATTAACTATTGCATTCCCACGTTGTGTGCTAGAGCAGAGGAAGAAGTTGAACACAGCGGTAAAGCACCAGACACTAATAGTTGTTCACAGCAAATCTGTAGGGGTGTGGAAGCACAAACAAGAAGAACTCGAGTAGTATTTTGAATAAATGCAGTGTAGGTCTCACTAAACCATGTGATAAATAATAAAAAGAAAGGTGATCAAGCAAACATTCCCAAGAAAGCACCTTTTCCACTGAAAAGTCGTGAGTTGATGCTCCAGATAAAAATAGGATGTGCACCAAACCCCAGTGTGCTTGCACTTACCAGATGAAAAACACCTAAACATATGTTATGTAGAGAAAACTTGAGATCCTCTAAAACAGAGGTTGGCAACCTTTAGGGCTGAGAGAGCCATATACATGTGGCTCTCTCAGTCCTTTTGAATCCAGAGCCACTGACGTCACATAGGTGACATCAGCGGCTCTGGATTGCCTAGCAACCTGGAAGCACTGAGAGAGCTTTGTTTCTACAGCGCTTGCCGGCGATTAGCAGACAGACTGTAACAAGTGGTGCATGCATGTGAGCACTGCTCGTTACAGTCAAAGAGCCAGATGCGGCCATCAAAAGAGCTCTGTATTGTACTTGTATCGCTGAATTGTACAGCACCGCGTAAATTTGTGGCGCTTTATAAATAAAATTATACATACATACACATCTGGCTCAAGAGCCATAGGTTGCCAACCTCTGCTCTAAAACAACCCTCAGTAAACCATCATGTAAAAGAAGGAAAACCAGAATACATCATGATACAATAAATCTTCAATATAAGAAAGTGTACATAAAAGCAGCTATCACAAAACCACTTTAAGAAAACAGCATGATAAGAGAAACAGCTTCTCAAAAAGGACCTCTCGACGTATTTTGCAAAAGGCATTGTTGGCTACCTCAGGAGAGCTCTGCACAGTGTGATGCTCAGAGCAGAAGTAAAAAAGCCAGCATGCAGCTCAGGCTTATATATTCTAAGCCGTAACTTCCACATCACATGACCGGAAGTGCTTTGCTGGAAGCGGCTATGTGAAAGAAACCGGGATGATACTTGCTTTCCATGTAGAGCTTGAAGGCGTTTCAGCCTGCAGCTATAACAGCCACTACATGGAACATATACAATGAAAGAGAGGTAATAAATGTGAATAACTTCACTTTTAGGGCACTATATTTTCTGGGGCGTTAACTTGGGTATAAGCATTAGAGAGTATATGCAAACTCTCCAACATAAAGTAACCACATGCAAATTGTTTGTAAATACTACATCAAAAATACTTAAATACTGTATGTAATACTTATACCTCAGGTAATACTCCAGAAATTATAGGGACAACCGCAGGAGAGCAGAGAGAAGTCTGCTAGGTTTCCTTACCTGTGCCCACTCAAGTGCTATGCACAAAAAAGAAAGTAGTGTTTGTTGTCCAATGCTGATACAAGAAAAATTTGTAAAGGGGGAGGGGGCAGTGAATCAAATGTGAATTGTTTGTATCCAGTCAACTTCAGATTTTTCTAATTATCTGGGCATTTTTCTAAAATGTGACAGTTTACTCATTGTACACCAATGCAAGAGTAAGCATAGCAAAAAGACAATCTTCAATAAACAAGATTTCAAACCTGTCTATCTTGTTGGTGTCATTGTGCCCCATCTATAATGTACATGAATATATTCACAAGGATTTGCTTCAGCATACTTACCATTCCTAGAAATTAACATCCAAAACATTACAGGAGGTCATGCAAATTCATTAGATCATTAGGTAGGTGGTCATAATTTATGTAATAGAGAAAATTGTCTATAAGGCTCAGAATTGAAGAACAAATTTTACAGTATAGGTCCATTTGGGGATTACAAAAACTTAGTTCTGGATTCACAAGGATGGGTGTCTGAATCTCTAGTACGTTTGTAGTTTGTGGGTTTTTATTGCCATACTAGCTAGTAAAAGACCTTCCCTTGCTTGTTTTTTTTTTTTTTTTA